>VZRX01020710.1:161693-185113 GCA_013398075.1 Notiomystis cincta
GCTGACGTCACCGGCGCGCGCCGCTGCCGATCTCGCCGCAGGCAAGAGCAGCGGCGAGCGGAGCCCGTCGATGACGCTCGGTCGTGCCGCGAGCCGCTCCCGCTGCCAGCGCCGCCCCGCCCCACAGGACCAAGGGGACGGGGAGAGGTGACAAAGGCACCCCCTGGCACCGACCGCCTGCGAAAGCCTCCAGCAGTGGCCTGGCGCTGGCACGCCAGCTAGGCTTAAAGGGGATCGACGGCACTTGAACTTAGAGGGCTATTGCTGAAAATAATTAGGAAGAAATTCTTAACGTTAGGAAGGAATTCTTTGCTTTAGGCTGGATTTCTTTACTTCGGGAAAGAATCCCTCCCTGTGAGGGTGGGGAGGCCCTGGCCCAGGTTGCCCAGAGAAGCTGTGGCTGCCCCTGGATCCCTGGAAATGTCCAAGGCCAGGTTGGACGGGGCTTGGAGCAACCTGGGATGGGGGAAGGTGTCCCTGCCCATGGCAGGGAGTGGAATGGGATGGGTTTTAAGGTCCCTTGCAAACCAAACCAAACCACTGTGGGACCCTATGAAACCCTAAAACCTCCCAAACAGACACCCAACCCAAGGAGAACCAAGTTGAACAGGGAAAAAACTGAACCACAGGAGATGGGCACCAGCAGCAAGGCAGCGGTGACCCCGGATTTGTGTAAAAATTTGAAGTAACTCAGATTTTTAACCACCTTTTCCCAAACTGCCGTCCAGCCATGTGTGTGAGGGACTTACCACAGGGCAGGTTAGTTTGGAACCCAGCGTGCAGGGGAAGGCAGGAAACCCGGAGCACTCCAGCTGTTGGGGTCACAGGAGGCTTTTGGGAGAAAGAAAAGCCAAAAAAAAGGCACCTGTGCTGCTGGGCAAGGCCAAAAGCAGAGTCTGCACCTCGTGTGGCACTGGTGACCCAGTAACATCCTTGGGTGTGTTGTGGTCACATGTTTACCACATACAGAGGGGAAGAAGACAAATCTACTTACAAGTAGGAGATCACTGAGGAGCAAGTCCAAGAAAGAAATAAAGACACTCATGGTCAAACATAGCTATTTATTTTCTCTTATAAACAGCCTTCAGTTTCTTATTGAAAAAAAACCCCTAGGATTTAAATATTCTGCCCCATCACATACAACCATCTGTATACATTATTTACAACTCTCAAATAAACATGGTGTGGATTTTCAGACATTCAACTTACTCCTTTTTAATCAAAAGCTGTTCTCATTTAAAACTGAAATATTCATCAGTGACTACAAACTGAAGCGGTATTGGCACAGTTAGCTCACAGTAAGGGTTCTCTCCTTGCATATTACACCTTACACTGCGTTTTCTCCCGTGTACTTCAGGATCCTAAAGGAGGAGGAAAGGTCAGTGTCGCTTTCGGAATTTTTTTTTTCTTTTTTTGCCTTCAAAAATGGCCTTTTACTGAAGCCTTGTTCATTTTTATTGCAACCCCGTTCATTTTTATTGCATCCTTTTCTCTCTCCCAGTGCACATCAAGGTATGTGCCTCTGCATCACACAACCACAGCATTCCCAAGTAGTCAAACAGCCATGAAAATAAGTGTTCCCTCCGCGACACTGCTCGGAAAAACGTCCCCAAGTTGCAAACGTACAAAAATAATGAGTATAGTTTAGTGGCTATAAAAAATTAATCTCCCCTAAAAATACAATATTCTATGAACAATTTGGGGAATTGGTTCTTCCAACAAAATAAAGTAATTGGATATTTTCCTAGGCTGCAAACTGAACCTGGCAAGAGGAAACCGTAAGGAAAGCAGGGACATAAGAAAGTTTAACACTGAAAATCACCAATGTTAGTCTCATGTTAAAAGAGAAGATATCCAGGTAAAGATGATGGGCATCCATAAATACGCCAGTGGTTTAAAGAGTGAGGGATTGGAAAAGAGACAACTGCTACCAGCAGTGAAGGAAACGAGATTTGGCGCAAAAGGGAGTATTTTAGTGGGGAAAAACAAGGAATCTCTGTTTGTGCTGCAGCTCCTCAAATAATCCAACTAAAAGGGGGGTGGGGGGTGGTGATATGTACAGTAAGAGCACTCTGGAAGGCAGGAAAGGAGGAGAGGGAGGCAAGGAAAAACACAACTACCCCAAAAGCATGTGTTTATAGTAAAATTGTGTCTGGTGACCCAGGAGAAATAAAGAGGGGCAAGAAATAGAAAGGAACAATCTGAAAGGTAAATTGAGTCCATAGCAGCAAATAGGTGTCCTTACCTGTTGACTGAGGGTCAGGGAGACTGGGAGAGGGAGGGGTCAGTTCCCAAGGACTGAGTAAGGACAGTGCTCCTCTCTATCTCCAAGGAAAAGCAGAAGTTCAAAGCTCTACATTGCATAGTAAGCAGGAAAACAAACTGGATACTTGCAGATGGGCTGCCTGCCCCTCGAAACCTCTGCCTGCCCCTGGAAACCTGTTTTCTTCCCTCAGCCACCTGCACCAGCAGAACGCAGTGGTTTTGCTTCCTCTTTGCAAGAGTAATTTGTATCCCTGACTAGAACTTGAAAGACTTGGACAACACATCCCATCCCGTATCCATCCACCTGAGCGCTGCCAGTGGTGGCTGAGTTCCAAGGACTCGGCCCTTTGCCCCTTCCCAGCTCCAGGAGGTGCCCTCCCCAAGTCACCACTCAAGTCCCTGACAAGATCCAACATGCTGGTAGCAACAGACCACCTCAAACCATAGGAATTCAGGCCCTTATCAGACTGGAAGGCCTGAGTCAGCACTGGAAGCACAGCCTGGTTCAACCCCACTGGCACTTTCTGCTCCCAATGACCAAAGCTGGAAGGTTTTGTCTCCAAGCGCTCATCACCCCTCAAAGTCCGTAGTGGGGGGCCTGGAGCAGCGCAAGGTTCGTTTCTCTGGGGATTCTTTGGAGGGCCAGGGGGTGTCTCCCCCTTTTCCTCCCATAAATGCACTATTTTATAAACACATTCACTCGATCCAGATTCCACTGAGTGGCATTTCCATGTGCCCTTACTCCGAGAGTGTAAACACACGTCAGCTTCTGGTCCCACAGCTTTCAGAAGCAAAACAACAATGAAAAGCTGCAAAAAGAAAAATCACGGGGATCCTAAATCCCCACCACGTGCAAATACGTCCTCGATGTTATTTTCAAGTGTTGTGTAATGCAACAATGTGTTCATACAGCTGTCAGGCAAATCATGATCTCCAAGCTTTTATTACATGCCTAGAAACTATTCAGACAAACACTTTCTGCTGCCAGATACTGAATTAAAAAAACACACTGCCCACCTAGGACTCATTTTTATATTCAATACATTCCAATTCTGATTGGCTGAACTGCATCAGATGCCTCTGGATTTCTAGAATTGGCTATTAAAAAGAAAAAAACCACAACAACAACAAGAACTAAGCCCTCCTAGGGCAGGAGTGTGTCAGGAACGTGAACCACTGCATTGTTATCTCCAAGCAAATCCTCACTTGTACACATTTATCCTTTTTGCTTCTTGCTGGCATATGACATCAAACCAAGGAGTCACCTTGAAATTTAATGGGAGACATCACCTGTTTAGCACCTTGGAGCTCCTGCCTTGCTCACTCTGTGTCTAAACCGTGCAGTTTGAATTTGGGAGATGGGTCACTTTTGCACTGTGGGGCGGACGGTGGCACAGGAAAAGCCAGGAGGTCAGGATCCCTCGGCAGAACCCAGCAGCTCCTAACTGAGTCATTTCTGTGCTCAGCTGTTCCCTGCTGACTGTGTCAATGGCCACTCACCTCTTTTGCAGGCTCCTGCACGCCAGTTCCAACTTTACTCAGCGTTTGTCATCAAGCCAAGGCAAGCAAATAAGCTCAGCTTTGCTGTCGTGTGCTCACCTTGGGCTCACCTGTTGCTGTTGCTTTTCCCAACAGCTGGACTTCCCTGGAGGTGGGCAGCAATTTAAAATGGGGGAGAACACCATCACAGTAATGTAACTCCACAGCAGCCCACGAAATTATCTTCCCTCCAAGACACGTTTCCTCAAACGGCAAACACTGGCCACCAGAACACCTCTTCAGAGCCAGGCTTTGCATTCCTAACTTAAAAACTACCAGTTATTTTTCAAGCCAGGTTTTCTGCATTATTATTACTATTATTACCACTATCCCAGTGCAATTTTTTATAGGGAATATTTTCCCTAACTGTATTTGTGCAAACTAACTGTTCATTTGGCAACTGCTAGGGGAACATAACAAGCTGGCTGACCCAACTGATGCTTTCCTGCTAAGAAAATAAAAGCAATTATGCCAAGTCCCATGGCAGCAGACATGGAACTACTTGCTAAGCACAAGGTCTGTGTAATTTTGACACCACCATCACCATTTCGCTTTAGCAATGAGAACTTCACTTTGCTTTGTAAGAAATAATCTAGTTTTGAAAAATTCTATATTCATCTCTAAAAAAATAAGACAAGTATTTGTATTAAAAGCTGGAGATCATTGATTTCAGCAAGTTATGGCTTTTTTTTTTTTTTCTAGTGTAAGCATAGATATATCTTTTTAAAACAAGTTTCAGTAAGTGTCTGGGTGTTAGTACATATTTTCTGTTTCCAGCAATGTTCAGTATTGTATGTGCTTTGCACCTCAGAAGTGAGTCTGCCAAGGCACTTAGAGAATGTAAGCAAGTCTTCCAGGGACTTCATGAGAATGGGCTACCACTGACACAACACAAGAACCCATCCACCAGCAGAATCAATCCCCCAACCATGCACGTTTCCTTTATAAACACTCAGCACCTGCTAGAAATTCCACGATGAATAAGAACAATAAAATAATAATAATAATAATTAAAAAAAAGCTATTTACCACATGTCACTAACAGAGAAAAGATTTCCCCTAATAAAAGCACAGAAAGTAGATCTCAGCTGTCACTGGTAACAGCACAGGGGGGTTATCTTGTTTTAAAAAAAAAAAACAAACAAAAACAAATTAACAAAAACCCAATACCACACATTTACTTAAAGAAACAAGTGACTTCAAGAAGTCCTCTTCCTTTTATCTGTCCTTCGAGGTGAGTTTCTCAATCAGTTCTTGAAGTGGTGCAAGTTCTCTTCTATCAATGAGGTTGAATTCCTGTAATGGGGATGAGGAGAAAGACATGAGGAGAAAGACCCACATACAGAGTTTTGTACATACAGCTCAGGTGAGAAGCCTTATTTAGCCAGAATTCATTCAGCAGTCAGCTCTCCAAGCCCAGGCTCGACCACTACAGCCTCCCCTGCCCATCTTGCCGAACAGCAGTGTTTCACTGCCTGAAGCTTCTTCCCCCACTTAAAGGAAAGGAACTTAAGAAGATGCTGATTTTTTCCACAAGGGAAGGGAGGTAACATAGCTTTGAAGTGAGCACATTGTTTGCAGCATCCTTACCTGAACAAAAAATATAAAGTGCTTGAAAGAAGTGTTAAGGTGTGCCTCTTCCTGCAGCTGGATCACTGGGTCAAAGTGCTGGTGGTAGATGTGAGCGTAAACTCTGAAGAGACGCTTGAGAATTGTCTTGGCCACTGACATGAAGTTCTTTGGGAATGGTACGCCTGGAAAGATGAGAACAAATGGCTTATTCTTCAACTCTCATGCCATGTTTGTCTCTTTTGAAAGCCACTACAACCTAGGACAGATGAAATCAGTTTCAACAGCAGAGCCTTGTCACTGCACAGGTTTTATTAAAATCAGCTGGGGAACGGCAACTGGCTACTGGGAGCAATGAACTCTTTAGTTGTCACTTCCTCAGGCTAAAAAAAGATATGTATCAAAGATCTGAATGGAAGAAACGTGCCTAGCTTCTCCTCATCTACCAGTCTCCCCAGTCAGCTTAGATCTTCCACAGCCTTTCCAAGTGCTCGAGTTCTGTCTGAAGGCCAGAGGCCTAGGATCTGGATGCTCTGAGGCCACTCAGGACCTCAACAGTGCTTTCAGGTCCTGCCATTAATGTTTATGCTCCTGATTCACACGTACATGCCCTGCACACATACACGTCGCATTTCGTCCTCTGGCTGCTGCAGCACATGGGAAATTCCTATTTAGCTGGTTAGTTTGTGGCCTCTGAATCTCTCTCTGAAGGCACGGTTTCTCTGTAGAAACTTAATGAAAATGTATCAAAAGCTTCAGAAACTATTCACATAATTAAAGCAACTAAGATCTTCCTCGTTATCTTTTCCAAACTGTTGATTGGTCATTATTTCCCTCCTGCTTTTCTGAAAGAAACATGCTTAAAACATCTACTTTTCATCTTCACTTGAAAAGAAACAAGCAAATAAAACTATCAACTTAAGATCAAAGCTGCAATTCAGCTTCTTTGGAGATAAGGCCTTAGAGTTTCTCATGAGGCCCAAACATGTCTTCTGTGACAAAAAGCTGCCAGTTACTGGCTATACTTACTAGCTATAAGGGTCTGAGACCCTCTGCTTTATTTCTAAAGAAACAACTCACTCTTCAAAATGAATAAAACGCCAGACTTGATGAACAGAGTCAGTTATTAGTTAGAAATGGTACTTGCTGCATCCAGAATTGTGACAGGTGTTTATTAGGAGTACTAATACATGGATCAGAGTTCATCTATTACAACATATCTTAAAAGATAAGTGTGTTTAGATAGATAACGTAACCTTCTAACCCTGCCCTACACATCAATCACTAAGGAGGACTGGAGCATTCCTGTACCAGCGTAATCCAAGTTCGGTTGCAGTTACTCACTTACCTATTTTAGAAGGAAATAGCGTTTCGTCATCCAGCTGGTCCTGGACCCAGGTCATCAAGTAATCGATGTACTTTGGTGCGGAGCACTTGATGGGTTTCTTTATGTTTGTGCCATCTGCCCAGTGGTACTCGTACCTGGGGTGGGACATTTAGCACCAGTGAATCACTCCTGATAGGCCTGCAAGGTGGATCTTCCTGCTCTCGTGCTCCCACACCCTCCCACAGCCCTTCCTTGGAACCAAGGCCCGAGCACTCCACGTCACCATCGCCTGCACCTCACCCGGCCTCTCCACTGCAATCCTGTTCCATCATCTCCTGCAGGCTTTCCCAGACTTCAGCCACGCTGCCACAGCAACTGGCAACACTTGACATCTGCAGCAGCTGCCAGCTACACACACTGGACCCCCTCCAACGTAGGGAATTTCTTTACATTTGAAAATATTCCTATGAAATTTTGTATAGCTGAAAACCAAACTAGGTTAGCTGTCACTAGAGGTCCCAAATTATGGCTCTTCTACAGACACAGGCAGGTTCCTAGGAATGCTGTTAAAAATTGGAAACGGATATCAAGTGCCTTTCAGTTAAAAGAAGAGGTTTGGAGCAATCCAGTCTGCTGGAAGGTGTCCCTGCCCATGGGATGAGCCTTAAGGTCCCTTCCAAGCCAGACCAATCTGGGATTCTGATTCTATGGTTAAGAAAACTTCTGGACTACGTACACAACCAGCCAGAAACAAGTCCTCCTAAAATTCAGAATGGAACAGATATTTTGCCTGGCTTGGGAAATGCAGCTGACACCAATCCAGATGGTGGATAAGCTTGGAAAGGTATTACTTAAAAACCCCAAACACACCTAGTCACACATGGGGAGTCTGACAATATCAGCTCTCAAGTGAACCACAGGGTTTTTACGTTACAGATCACACACATGGTTTTATGCAAAACTTAGCTGCACCTGAAAAATCTGCCTTCTTGATTTGTTTAGCAAATTCAGTTTTATCAGAACAACTACTGGGAGAACATTTCCACCAGAAACAAATTTGATGAGGGATTATGAAGGTGCTGCTCACAATGGGACAAAAAAAAATCCCGTTTTTCTAACAGCAACAAATCAGAGGGTCTGAAAGCATTTTAAAATTGTATGTAAGAAGACAGGCAAAAATCCCAGACGTACTAAATGGACCATGCATCTGGATTTACGAAAAATCAGGATTTCTCACCACCCAGTACTCCCCTAATACCAAGATTTAAGCGGTATTCACGCAGGACAAATACCAACACTTAGCTGAGGTGCCAGGATCAGTCTAGAGCCAGAGCAAAACAAGCTGAACTGAAAAGCAGGAAAAAGTAAAAACACTGCATGTCTCAACAAAAGCATAAGCAAGAACTCAAGAAGGGCTTAGGTATTCTTATTCAGACCTCTAATATTTCTACAATACCTACAAGGAAGATTTTGGTAAGTCCTAATGGAATGCCTGCATATAAAAATTTTAAATCTTCATTTAAGAAGCTCTCATTAATGTTTCAGGGAAAAAAAAAAAAAGAAGAGGAAAAATAATTTTGATAATAAATTTACTTTCCAGCTTGAAGGAAAAAAAAAAATAAACAAACACCAAACAAATATAAATACAGACCAAAATAACCAACTTTCTATTCCCCCTTCCCTTAACAGAAGTTCAAATTCTTCTTCTTTTTCACATCCTTTCCGCCCAACTCTGGCACTCATCTCATCTAGTCTCAAGTCTTTAAATAAAAAATCATTTCAAAAACTGCACCTAGTCAACAGTGTGAAAACCACGCTCTTACTTTGGCCCAGCAGACATCACAGGGCAGCTCTCCTCTGTGCAGAAGTCCGTGATGGTTCCGTAGAGCATGTTGATCTGGTTGAAGAAGTCGACAGCTGAAAAGCAGGGAAACCACCCATTAGCACTCTGCAACACAAGATTCCTACAGCTCAGAATGTAAAGCACGGGTTCTGGAGCAGTTTTTGGGAAAAAAACTTCATTGATGTTGCTTTTTTAAGATCCATTATAAAGGAGATGGAGAATGCAAACACCAGCTTTCTGGAACAGCCTCCAGCAAGAACTATTTAAATGTTCACTGCAGCACAACCAACTTCAGTTGGTTAAGAAGAAAAGGGAAAGAGAAAGCCTAATTATTTCCTTTCCTGAAAGTTTGGTGCATTTTATTACAATCCCAAATTCTACTGGCCAAGTATGGAATAAAAGATTTTCAACATAAACTTTCTGAGCAGAGAGAGCTGGTACTCTTTAGGTGACGGTGGCTTCCCTCAGGCTTGGTGTTCCAAAGGCCCACCTTTCCCAAGAACATTTCATAGAATCCTAGACTGCTTTGGGTGGGAAGGGAATTTAAAGACCATCTTGTTCCACCCCTGCCATGGGCAGGGACACCTTCCACTATCCCAGGGTGCACCAAGCCTCATCCAACCTGGCCTTGGACACTTCCAGGGATCCAGAGGCAGCCACAGCTTCTCTGGGCAACCTGGGCCAGGGCCTCCACACTCTCAAAGGGAACAATTTCTTCCTAATACTCCATCTAACCCTACTGCTATAGTTATTCTTTCAGTTAATTACTCCAAGCTCTTTGAAAAGAAGGTTCTTTTTCAATAACCAACAGCAGGAACTGTGGTCCTGTGCAATCAGTTTATAAAATCTACTTTATCTGCAGGTATCTTTCAGAGAAGAAACAGCCAAGATTAGACAAACGTCATGGCAGCAAGTCACAGCTACTGCTCATCAGATGCAGGACACCAGCCCTCGGTTCTCAAGTGCCCATGAGAATTGTTAATTAAGTTCCCATTCCCTGCTCCCAACAGAAACCACAGCCCACCGTTTGCTTCAAGGCAGGCATGTTCAGAAAACCCACACAGGCTCTGACTAAATGACTGATTATGGCAAATCCCACACTTGGAAGTCTCGAAATCCACAGGCACATCAACTCACTCCTAAGACACCAGTCAGGCTGAGAGCTGAGCAAGAAGTAGCAGGGCAGAGCACATTTGGTTTTATGCTCTTGGGGCCAAGAAGGGTAAAAGCAATGAAGTCGCACATTTTGTCTCCTCACGAGATCTCTCAGTGAGCAGAAGGGCTCACAGCTGCCACTGGTGCTTGGTGTGGTGCAGGAATGCTCAGGGAAGGGAGCACCTCATTAGCTCACTCTTTAATTACACAGCTACAATTTCATTGTAGCTAATTCAGCAGTTAAGTCATTGGGGAAGGGAAAAACTGCTGCCACACAGGAAAGCAGAAACACAGAGTGAAGGAACCACCAAAAGGGAAGGATGCCAGCAATGAAGCATCTTTAGCAATGCTTACTCACACAAGTGGGCTGGCTTTTCTCTAGTCAGTTTTGCAATGCAATGTGAATTAACTTTTGCAAAGGATGGTGTCAGCAATTCCAGCATGCCCTGGAAGCAGTGGCAAGTGGAGCACTAGAGCACTGCGTGGCCGGTTGGGAAAAGGACGGTAGAAGTCAGTGTGACGGTTTCACTTCCCAAACGTGTTAAAGAACAAGAAAAAAGGCAGAACCACAGAAACAATTAGAGGATATTTAACTCAAGCATAATTTCTACTGCAGTGCACAATCAACCTCATACCACCACTGCAGCACATCAAGCCTGAGTGGCAAAAGATGAGGAAACACCCAGACAGGGCCCAGAGCTTGTGGCAGCCAAAACTGCACAAGCTACAGAATGCAATGGGACAATCCATTCTTTAGGAGAAGAGGGCAAAATTCATACAGCAAGGAGAGGGAGGAGGAAGAAACAAGGTCAAGCAATCAGAAGAGGCTAATTTAGGCATCATTGTTTGGCCTGAAAGCAGAGAGTTTGGACAAACAGCTTTAAAGGAAGTTAAAAGAATGACATCAGAGACTTACTAGAGCAAAGGCTCAAAACTTGGTAGGAACTAAAGGAACTAACTTTAGGAAACTTACAAACCCCATCAGAATCACAGAATCATTTAGGTTGGAAAAGACCTCTGAGATCATAAAGTCCAACCTGTGGCCAATCTCCACCTTCTCACTGAGACCAGAGCACTGCGTGCTACGTCTGACTGTTCCCTGGACATCTCCAGAGATAGGGACTCCAACACCTCCGATGCTTGACAATGTTTTCCATGAAGGAATTCTTCCGGATGTCCAACCTGAACCTTGAGGCTGTTTCCAGACACTCTGTGACAGTCACGCGTTCCCTGGGAGCAAAGCCTGACCCCCCACCTGGCTGCACCTTCCAGTCAGGGAGTTGTAGAGAATGAGGTCCTCCAACCTCGCTATTCTCCAGGAATAGAAAAGGACATACAGTTGTCCTCCCACAAGTGTCAGCCCACTTCCAACACCCCCATGATGAAGAAAAGGCCAGCGACTCACTGTTAACTGCAACCCATTCATTTAAGTCTTCCCCCTCTGGAAGCATCACAGCCATCCGGAGATTGCCACTTCCCAGCGTGGCCTCGGCATGTTTTAGCAGCTCGTACTGATGAGACCCCTCGGGAATATTCTTCTTTGGTTTGAAGGTTTTGGAAGAGCGACTACCACTGCAGAAGAGAGAAAATGTTTAGAGACCTTTTGGAACAGGAAGTAAAAAGGAAACAAACAGACCAGGCCCAGGTAAGGACAAGACCAACATTAAATGCTTTACCCACTCACATATTTTCACGTTGCAACAGGGTACTTACCAAAAACTGGGATGCCAAAGTAACAGGTATTGTGACTTTTTAAAAACCATTCTCTGACCTAATCACTTTCTTACCTATAATTTTGTTTGGAAAAACATGGACTAGCTTAGAAATAAACGTTTAGACATTTGAATTTTCAACCACAGCAGTGAGCCTAGATGGCACATGAGCCCCTAACATGTCAGAAACATGATGTGTAGAATTAAATATTTGTAGACAAGTATCCAATGAGCCAATATTTGTGAGTATTTTCATGTAGGAGCGGAGAAAAGACTTCTGTCCGAACAGGCAAACTGAGCTCTGAATTCCAATGCAAGAGGAAAGATGTGAAATCCAGACAACACAATTTTCATCACAAATATTATCCAGATCTCATTTCTTTAAAGACTTGGTCAATGTCTCACCATCTCTCTAAAGACCAAACAGAATTTTTTGTTGGTGGGGTGCGATGATTGTCTCTCCTTAATGTAGGAAGAAATCCTTTACTTAAGAAGGCATTCTCCCCTGTGAGGGTGGTGAGGTCCTGGCACAGGCTGCCCAGAGAAGCCGTGGCTGCCCCATCCCTGGAAGCGTCCAAGGTCAGGTTGGAGGGATGTTGGAGAAACCTGGGATAGTGGAAGGTGTCTTCCTGTGGCAGGGGCTTGGAACAAGATGGGCTTTAAGCTCCCTCCTAACACAAAGCATCCTGGGATTCTGTTCTATGGTCCCAGAGCTGCTCTGACAAGCAGCATCCTCCCCTTCCTGTAGGCCTCAGAAGTAATCCTGGGTCCTGTGAAGAAGGGCTTGGCTGGAGTTCCAGGGATCCTGGGATGGTACAGCTGCACTTCACATGGACACCTGACCAATACCAGTGTGGGCAGCTACTAAATGCAACCAGGAGCCAGAAGGAGAAGGAGGGAACATCCTGCTCCCATTGCTTCTGGTTCTAGCTGCTCCCAGTCATCTGCACCTCATCCTAAGCCAGGATACCAGACACAAATCCTGAATAAAATAATTGCCTCCCAGTGGGAGTGAGAAGCTTCTGTGGCTTAGGGAGTTGCTGTCACCTCCCACCCCTCCAGCCACCTGCATCTGGTGCTAGGCCAGGCTCAAACCAGCTCTGAAGAAAGAAGAAACTAAAAAAAACCCCAACAAATAAAAAACCCAAATCTCTTGACTGACAACTCTACTTAAACCAAATTATTTTCTTTTCAGGAACACAGCCACTTTAGAGGCACTTTGCCAACATGCGGAGCGAAAATACAACCTAAAACATCTGGAGAGCAGAAGAGATTGGGATCATTATCTTTCCACATGTGTCAGCATAAGCAGAAGGAACCCAGCATGAGCTAAACACAACCTGGGAAAAGGTTATGAAATAACTAACCCAAGAAACTGTATTTTAGCACAAAGAGTAAGCCAAACAAAGGGATGAGGGTTTGGGAATAGGGCAAAAGGAAAGCAGGATGAAGGAATTCCCTGCATAAGTAGTTTGTTCTGAGAAACTGTGGGTAGGAATTCACCGTACCCACCCCAGCTCGTGAGTTTGTCAGACACCAAACCAAGTACTCAAGATCTGTTATATACCCTGCACAGATCCACGGTCAAGGAAAAAGGAAATGCAACATGCTGGAAAAAGCTTTAGGTAGCATTGAATCTGTGCTCCCCCCTTCACAGAAACAGGGGGTTTCTTCCCATAAGCTGTCAAAGGCTGTAACAAGAGACTGAACTACTACTCTGAACAAGTCGTTCCATATTTGCCTCCACCACCTTTCTGAACCCTGCTTCTCAAATGCTGCATAGCCACCCTAAGACAGCAGGCAGGCACAAAAGGCAGGCAGGCAGGCATCCAAAAGGAAAAGTAATTAGAATAAATGCAGCCTGGTAGTTGTCACGTGCTATGGAAATACCTGCAATTTTGGCAATAAATTATCAGAATTCCATGCATTTATGCAGTTCACCAAAGCCAGTTAACACACTCCTTGAGACACAGCTCAGGGACAGCCTAATGCAGCCTCTCTAAGCCAAAATCTTTATAGGATGTGTTTTTCCTTGGAAAGCCAGGTTATAAATATTGCATTAATAAAAATTATTTCAATTACCTTACTAGTTTCAGAATTTAACCAAATAAATAATAACTCTTTTTTTTTCCTATTATGCCAGCCTGTTTTATGTGACAAATTCAGAAAATTGTCTTGTTCCAGGCCTATTTCCTCAACTTCTTGAGCAACCAGTGAAAAAAGTAGAGAGTTCTGCCTGGTGGCCAACTATACACCCGATCATCTATGTCTGGCTCATGTGCGACATTTTATTTTCAGCTACTTTCCATAATGGAATTAGCCATTTCTGTCGAGGTTTTAAAATGCTTTAAGCTAGTAGGCAGCACCTGCCTTTTCCTGTTAAGAGTCCCTGAGCTCTCCTTCATAGTAATGCAGAAGTTAGAGGGGACAGAGAAACCAGTGAAGATCCCATCTTCCTTGGACATAAAAAAGGTCATGAATAGGGAGCGCGTTGCACCATCCCCACTATTTGCCACATCCAATTTGCAGCCTTTCAAGGAGAACTGACTTCTCAAGAAATTCCTGCGATTCCAAGGACGCTTTGCTCCCTTCACTCCCACATCCAACGTTTCTAGCAAATGATGCCCTTCTATTTTTACAGGGAGCTGCAGCCTCAGCAATGCCAGCTGCAGCCCAGCACTAAATGAGGAACTGTGTCTGAGGCAGTTGGCTCCCGAGCCGGCCTGCGTGCGGTAACAGGGCTCGGGAGCCTCGGCAAGCCCTTCACACCAACAGGAGCCCACGCAGCCATGTCACAACTCGCCTGGAAGCAAGAACACCAGATTTCCTCCAAAGCTGTCATTTTAGCCACTCATCGGCTGCCAGGGGGTGGGGTTTGCGATGCGGGTTCTGCAGGCTGTTCTCAGGCCGGTAAGAGGATGTTTCCAGAAGAAAGGAAAAACTCGAGGTGTTCCGCTTACCCCAGGCTGCCTCAACAGCTCATCTCAGCTTCAAACACAGCACTGGCAGATGTTCTGTGCTCAAAGCAGCTTAAATATCCAGGCTCAGCTCTTGATCAACTTCTCAGTAACTGTGCCCAGGAGAAGCCCTTGGGCTGGCCTGGCTTAGATCTCCTCACTCCCAACCATTTGTCCACAGAGCCTTTCAGCAGAGATTTTTATCCATTTCCACCAGGTCTGCTGCAGATTTAGGGAAACCTGAATTAAACCAGGTAAGTTTAGGCTTCTTATCCATAAAAGTTGAGCCTGCACAGCTTGTTCTCACCACAGAACTAAACTCAGGCTCTCACCTGCTGTGCAGTGGCAGCATTTTCAGCATACAGCTGCCACCTACATTCCTCTAACTGCTCCCTAATGCTGAGGCCCCTTACTTCGGGGTAAGGAGTGAGTGACTAACTCCTGGAAGTACAGCTGTACCACTCAGTGTCTCCTCAAAGCAATCATCACCATGGCCAGGCCGAAATAAGCCCTCTGCAATATTTGGAAACGCTCAAGAGATGCTCAAAAAGCTGAACTCAAGACAGTGCACAGAACATTTATCCAGGGCATGGAAACTTGTCCTATTTTAACTCCTGCTTTTTCACCTTCAAACGCCTTTAACAAGCATTAATTAATCCTCACAAAGTATCTTGAAGTAGGAATCATTAATGTCCCATCACAGAGGGAAACTGAGGCAGCAACTCACTGCCACAGGCCAACGAGTGAGTTTATCAGAGAAGCCCCCAAGTTTTAGCTGTGCACTTCTTTGTCTCCCTTCTCCTGCTGTGCCTCTTTTTAAACACAGAAACACTCTAAGACAAGACCCAAATTCCAGAAAAGCAAACATTTCCAGCCTTTAAACAATAATACAGGCCTTCAAATGATAACATCCTGCTAAGAATAGAAATATCAGAGTAAGATCAGGTTTGTTTCCACCAGCCAACATGTCAACACAGAAATTAAAATAAATGCTCAAGCTACTTTTTGGCAATGAAACCAATAGCAGCAGTCTTTAAACACATCTTCCCTGTGACAACCACAGCATCAGGAGGACAGCAGGTAAAATTAAACTGAACACGTTCAAAATCTGCACTGATGAGATTGAACTTGAGCATTTCTATTTGTAAAACTGAATAGTCACAACATTTCTATTCTGAAGAGACATAGGGTGAGAGCAAAGCGTTGCTTCCTTCAGTTCTTACAGCACCAAAAAGCCAACTTTTTCCAAACCAACTCCCATTCATTGCAGTAAGCCTTTCTCAGTCCAGTCCCTTGAATCTGCAGATAACAAAAGCAAGGTAAGAATTCAGGATGCATTCCATGCAGCAAGTCTGGGAAGCAGTCAGGAGCTGCCAACTCCTTACACAACACAGTTCCTCTCCCAGAAGGTAAGGCAATGGTTAGAAAGCAATTTCAGGCCTACAGCTTTTGTTTTGGTTTGTTTAAGGAGGAATCAGTGGCACTGACTTGCAAAATTTCCCCAGACACATGGTCATTCCTATAAGAACAGAACACATGGGGATTTACTGTTTATTAGCTATACCACAGAATAACTTCAATTCTCTGTAGGCTTTTGAACCTGAAGATGCTTCTCAAGAGGTATGGGGACCATGAGCATCATCACTGGAAGGAAGCACCATTTCAAATCACTTGAGTACTGATAGGGAAATCAGTGCTTCTATGAGAGTTTTCCTTCTCTACCTATCCAGGTGGGGACTGAAATCTGACTTCCTCTTCTAGGAAAAAAAAGCTGTCTTCACAGACTGAAGTTCCCTACAGGATGGCAGATGAAAAAGGCACAATCTCATGCACAGCTCTTAAAAAGACATGGGTCCCATTATACACAAGACTCGACATGTTAAAAGAGCAGACGTTTATCAGATGATTCACATCCCAGAAAGAGAAAGTTATTTAAGGTAGCCTTAAGGAACAGTTTTGCTTTTGCTTGCCCCAGCCACCACCCCTCAGTGTCAACACTGACATCCATATTCTTAAAATGCATTTTTTCTCCTATACATACACAGTTCAGAGTCAGTGATTTTGAGCCAGTGTGGGACTGGTCCAGCACAACTCTTAGGTGAACCAGAACACACCTGAAGGGAGGCCTTTGCTGGCTGAGCTCTGAGCAGGGCACAAGCATCCGGTGTCTGAAGAGCGGCCGCTTCCCTGTTACCTGTGCCCTCACTCCCTCCTGCAGCGGCACACGGTGCCAAATCCACAAAGATGTTAGGTGGCCACAGCCTGTTTTCCAGCCAAGCCAGGCACCTACACTTCCCTCTGCCTCCGTTTTCCCGTCTGCAGGCTGAGAAAGTGCCTGTAAACAAGGGGGAGGTGTTATGCTACAGCACTCTGCTACAACTCCACCCAGTGGTGTTCCTGCTGTTTACCTACTTCGATGCAACAGTTCTCCCAAGTAATCGCAATTCCCAGGGCAAGGAACGAGCAAGCATCCAGAACCCCATCCCGTGACCGGGAAATCATCATCGGTTTGCTATGCTCACAACCAAAATAAATTCCCTTGTTTCATTTACAACGCGTTCATTTAATACACTTTCATCTCCTGGAAAATCCTCAAAATAAACAAAGCAGGTCACAGTTGCCCTCACTGGATACTACCAGAGCCCTGCGTGTGCACTCCAAACACAATTAAACTACTCCCAAGGCAGCCAGCAGTTGCGGAAGTGACTCAACCTCTCCTGCCTTGTTCCCTGCAGGACTAACAGAGAGGGGCAGGCCAGAGCCACAAACAGCACTATACAGCAGTATCCATCACAGAAAAGCTTGGATCAAAGTTTTCCAGGCAATCATACTCTCCTGACTTGCAGAGACAAGCAGGCACACACGGGGACAGCACAGCAACGGAAACTCATCCGTGGCACAAAACCTGCAGCCTCCCAAAGGCTCGCTCTGTGTGTTTTATGGATGTCACCACACTGCTGCTCCCAAGCCTATCACAGACTTTTCCTGAGAGCTTTAAGACCACCAAACTTGAAACACATTTTCACTCCGATTAGCAACAAAGAAGCTTGCAGCAGACACCCAGGTACCTCTGGGTGTTCTCCTCTTCATGACAATCATTTGAAATTCTGTTGCATGAGAGGAATCTAGATTATCCCAAACATTTTGCTGCACACTCCCAGGAGCTCACTGACTGGTTCAACGCTGTCTTCACTCACAAAATTTCAAGCTTACTACAAACAGGTATTTGATAATTTCAAGAAAGGTGAGCACTAGTCTTGGCTGTTCTGTTGAGTCCTTTCAGTCAGACTCAGGTTCCTCAACTATTTCAGTATCAATATTTACTATGTGCATATACACACACTCTCCTCATGGAACTATAAGGAATAATCCAAATTTAGATTTATTTCTTCTAATATCCTAATATTCATGTAATATTTCTTTAAAAGGGCAGGCTACTGGAGCTTTGAAGAAGGTAAACATGAAGTACTCCTTCTTTTCCAACTGCTTTGTTTTTCCTGCAAGATGGTGTTCACTATTTTGAACATTTAAGCCCCTAATTAAGCTCCCTGCAAGCTAAACAGCTCTATTTCCTCACTAATGTCCCCCTCTTTTCTCAGGAAACCTTTATTTCTGTCAATTAGCATCAGCTCACTCAAAAGGGAGGGCACAGCGTGAACTCCAACTCAAGTCAGAACTTCACCCAGTTATGTTTTCAAGTTTAGTTTCCACAGAGGTTCAAACCCCTCTACTGTACCCAAGAGACCATTCAGTGGACACAACCCCACTTTTTTTTTGTAAAACCTACCCTTTCCCATGTTTCAAACAGAGCAATTCATAAAAGAAATATAAGGAAATATGTAAAGCTCCAAGTCTGGGTTGCTCCTTTCAGTGACACACGGGATGGTGTTCCAAGGAAGGACCCTGGAAATGTTCACAAAGAAACAAGGTTTACTAAACCATTTAGTAGCACGAAGGATCCTTCCCCAAGTAACCCAGAATACCCTGAAGTGGCCTGGAGAGCTCCAGCCTGCCTCGGGCAGCCCCACACGCTGCCAGTCCCATGAAGCATCCCCCCGTCTGCTGGGGCAGGGGGCAAAGGGGGAGCGTGTCCAAGAAATGCAGCAGGTGATGAGCAGTTTGCCTACCTGTGATTCCTGTACTCCAGCACTTCTCCCACATGATAAACACAGACAAGTGTCCCACACAAAAGGTGTCCACTGCCTTCCACAGCAATCTGCCCCTCCTGCCACGCAGATTTCCTTACATTCAGCTGAATTATCTGTCTGTCCATGACTAATGCCCTCTGCATCCCAAACTGCTGCTAACAGTCACACCCTGTAAATACATTTACAAGTAGGAAGCAGAGCTTTGCAGAAAGCCATCTACAACCCGCTGAGGGTGATAAATTGCAGTAATAAAAGCTTGGCTCTAGCATCAAATTAGATCCTTACTTGTACACCAAATATAGTGTTTGGAGAACATGCCTCAGAACATGGATGGCTTCCCAAAATGCTGATCAGTGCTTTTGGAAACCAATGCTTAATGAATGACTAAAGCAAATCTAGTCATACAACCTAAGAAATCGCATCAGGGCATATCTAAAGAAAGAAAAAAAGGAGACTTAACTGCAGAGTTTAAGACAGTCTTCAATCCTTTTTAACACAATAAAAAGAAACATCTCTTAATGTGCTTAGGGAATAGGCAGATAAAGGAGAAATTTAACTGAATTTTCATGGGGAAAGAGTCACTTAAGGACTTTATAAAAGGCTGCCCTTTCCTGTAACTCCCACACAAAACAGGCTGAGGATAGGAACATAGCAAAGGACAAATACCGGCAACTTCCCAACAGAAAATCTCAAACAGAGATAGAAGATTACAATTACACTTGGATTAATAGGCAAAATGGGGTCTGGATCCAGGAACTAACAATCATTAGAGGCAAGAAATGACACAGAGAACAACAGGAAGAAGGAATGGACAGGAGGCAGCAATGAATAATCTAACAGCTTTCCAAAAATACACTGCATTATCTCACCCCCAAGTATTTCTTACACATCCCCCACATTTAATAAAATCTTGTACATTCCATGTGTAACTATCTTCAGGAAAATTTGCTTATCTCTTCCTGTTGAGGTTTAAGCTGTCTCCTTTTGTTAGGGAATTTTTTCCCCTATAAAACTCCTAAGGAATGGTAATGGACGATACTTGAGGAGAACAGCAGAAGCGGCCAAGCCCGGAGGGCACCTGGGCCGCACTTCTCTGTTGGAGGGTTCGGGAAAGGGGCCGAGGCACCGCGAGAGCTGGGCTGGGAAGGGACGGGGCAGCTGCGCGTGCCCGCTCGCCCTGTCCCCTCGGTCTCTCGGAGGGAAGGCGCGCAGAGCCGTCACCGCCGCGCTCCAGCCCAGCCTGTTTGTCCTGCCGCGGGCGAGCCTCTGCTCGGGAGAGCGGCCACTGAACTGGGGCCCTGGTAATACCTCGCTGAGGGGGGAACTCTTCTCACCTGGGGACCCCAGATCCCGAACCCACCTCTCCCGGGCCGCCGCTGCCGCTGCCGCCTCGGCCGCGCCGCTTCTTTGGTGCTGCTCTGAGTCTCCACCGCACCAGCCCCGCACCCCCACCCCGCCTGCTGANTCTTGGCAGATACCTGTCTCTCAAACCACGCCACTCCCAAAATATCTTATTAAGAGAACCCACCTGCCTGAAGCACCTCAGAAGGAATGACTGCTCCTTCATAGACAGGAGCACATTTCTTTTGAAGTTACTTAAGCCCAAAATCAGTTCAACTGTTCAATGAATTTAAGTATACAGACTTTTCCTCTTTTATTTTTTCCACTCCCATTGCAGCAAGAAATTTTAAGAAGAGCTGTCAACCACAAAAGTTAATAACAGAATGTAAGAGATGCTGTTTTTCCTAAAAGGTACACCTCAGCATTTCAAAACGCAGTATTTTGTGGCCGTAAAGTAAAAGACAAAGTAATGACATTTTGATTCCTGAATCCAGAACACTGAGCAAGTCCCTAAAACAATTAATTCATTCAAGCAAAACCAGGACTGTGCTACTGAAGTTGGCAGAAACACAACTGAAGTACCAGCTACGGAAACAACGTAAGGTTTACTTCATTAAGGTCAATACAGAGAACCCACCCAATCATTTATTTGGGTTGAAATTACTTCCACATCAAAAAATCAGTTGTCCCAATTTTTAGCAAAAGAGGAATTTACCGAAGCTTACCTAAGCTCATTTGTTCTCTTTGTCATAAAGAAAGGAATTAGACTTGTGATAAAGACAACAAATCCAGGCATTATGAGTCCTTATCTGCAAGATGTTCTCCTTCAGTGAGGAAGGGATCAAGATTTTGTACATTACCATCTCAAGGACATAAGCAATTAAGTCCAGAGGTAAGTGACCACACTGAAAGATGAAGTGGGTCCAAGGACATATAACAATAACAAAACAAAAAAATCCCTAAGCAAACCTAAACAAAAACTCAAGTGAAACATGGACTGGGTCTCTTCAAGTATGTATAGAATACCAAAAGGAATGGATTCCTGCCAAGCATCAGCTGTGAACTGGAGAAGGAAGAGAAGAGAGGGTGAACAAGGTAGAAGTGTCCTCACACACCAAAAAAAGGCAGAAGCAAAGTTGGGACAAGAAGCTAAGGTCACAGCTGGATTTCAGGGGGAAAAAAAAAGACACAAGAAGAGTGAATTCACTTCCATGGACTAGTTTTAAAAGTATCAAAATACATTTGCAAGGCAAAAACGACTGTTACCTTCATGAATTCACAGGGTGGGACTGACACACAAAATTACCATCTCCTCCAGGAGAACTGACTGACTGCTGACTCAGGCTACGGATTTGAAATGGGAAGCAAAGCCTTGAATCAAACAGAACATGCTTGAGATACACCACACTTTGTATCTAAGCTCACTAAGACATTAGAAGTTATTTGAAACTTATTCTCCAGGAACCAATGGAAGCTGCATGGATGCATGCAAATCCTCAGCTCTCCTGCCCTTCTTTTACATCCCCTCCCCAAAACATCAACCCAAGCAGCAGTGCCCTGGGTTCTGAGAGATCCATATACACAGATGACAAAGCAAAGCACTGGATCCTCACAATCCCACTTCATGAAATGTAAATGCTAGAGAAATTTTTCCAAGTCTGCCAAAAGTAATAGTTATACTCAGCTCTAGCTGAAAACAGATTTTATAAGCAGCTGAATTTATAACCCACAGTCTCCCTATGTATTTTTAAAAAGGGGAAAAAATGAAAAAACAAAACAAAAGCCAAACAGCAAGTTCATTGTAGCTCAACTCTAATAGGAAGTGGCTTAGTTTACCAATGCTAAAAGCATCTCAAAGTGTGTCCTGCGGTTCAGGCTGATTTGTGGGTCAGAGGCTTATTGATAGCTCTGGCAGCAAGATCTGCCTTACTGCTTACAAGGGAAGACTTAAAGTGGCCAAATTTAATGCAGTAATTTACTTCTTTAGGAAAAACAAGCAACTTCATTCTGTCAGCTTCTTGCGACCCTCCAGCTACCACCTGGACAAATGTTTCTAATATTTTATCCTTTTTCAAACAAGATAAAAAAGACTGTGTATGTCTCAGGACAGCATGAGATGGAACTGTCACCCCATGGCTGCTGCCACGAAGAGGCCCTAAATCCCTCTCTGAAAAGTAAAAGGTGACAAAGACATTTTATAAAGACGAAAATCCCAGCCACAAATCACTCCCAAAAGTGATCCATGTTCCACCACTCCTCTCTACAAATAGCTAATGGCATTGGCTCACTTATGCTGCAAACACAAAGAGGGAAGGACAAACAAGGGAAAACAATCGTGGCATAAAAGCAAACAATTAGGAAGCAATTAAGACCGGACATCACTGCGATGTAGTAAACACAACTTTCACACTGAACAATGCCTTTCTTCCTATGCTTTTTTTTTTCTGTTCCAAGCGAATGTTTCTATCTGAGAAGGAGCTATCTAACAATGTTTAGAAGTGTCAATCACTCACTTCACCTACGCTCTGTTCCCAAAACACAGGAGTAGGGGCAGTAGTTGTTTTTCCAAGTGCTAGGCCAAGGGCAGACATCTCACGGCCTGAACTGGTCTGCACAGCTCTGTGACTCTGAGGCAGACTCGTTCTTGCGGAAATAAAAGCCAGGCAGCAGCTTCCTTGCTCTCTACCTCCAACCTCACTGATAAGGCAGCAGCACTCCCATTATCTGACACCCTAACCCCCACGTTTTACTTCACTTCAAATTCACTGTCAGAGCTGATTCTATTTAAACTCTACCGCTACAGACTACTTCTGCTTTCCTCAAAACTCAAAATTACTGTTACCAAGGCTTAAAACAATTCTTTAGGAAGCTGCCAATAGCTTTACAGTTCTCTCTCCAATTTACTTATGGGAAAATTCGAGAGACTTATCAATCCTGGTACTTAAAAAAAAAAGAAAAGGAACTGAACACATCACTAATGGTACCGGTTAAGCAGTTGATTTTATGTTAACACATTCCAGTGTGGAGAGCCCCTGCCCTGCTCCCACAGCAGCTGCCTTATGCTCCTCAAGCTAAAACTGAAGTAAACAAATACACTGAAACACAGGGGGGAAAATACCTCGATGTTCTCTATATTTCCTATTTCTAACAGTTTGCAAGTGCCTGCATGCTGATTTTTCCATGAGCAAATTCCAGTTAGGAGTGCCTACCGGTCCTCTCAGGGAGTCCTTGATCGAGAGGAGATAAGCACATCTCCACAAGTATGGAAGGTGCAGTCACAAAGCGCTCAGCTGCTACACTTGGACAAGAAGCAGCAACTCAGCACCTCGGGAAGCAGAGGAAGGGACAACAAGAAACAGCCCTGATGTTCTCCAAGAGCAAGAGCAGCCTGAGGAATTGGGAAGGCCACACTCCTTGTCAATCTGGAAACAAATCCATCAGCTCTGATTTTGGTATTAATCTGCAAGAGATGTAAGGGGAGAAAAAGTAATGCCTCACTACATCTTTTGCACATATATTTACACACAAAGTCTGAATTCAATTTAAAAAAAAAACAAAAAAAAA
>VZRX01020710.1:192892-229330 GCA_013398075.1 Notiomystis cincta
CCCCTGCTGGACACTGCGGCCTCCCGCATCTCACCCGGAGATTTTCTCGTGTGTCCGTGACAGGTCACAGATGCTCCGTCCCAGGAAGGTCGCCTCTCAGAGCAGGAGCCCGCCTCACCCAAAGCGGAAAGCGACAGTGTCTACCTTGTCAGGGCACAAGGATTCCCATTCTCGTGCACCGAGGAAGATGTCCTTACCTTCTTTGATAGTATGGGTGTTCATTTTCCTGCCTAGCTGTTCTGCATGCTGGTATTGAGCCCCTTAGTTCATGACTCCTTAACGGAAGGAAAATTTAAAGATCGTTAGCCAGAGAAAGATGAGGTCTTATTATTGATGCAAAATTATTCACAGTTGACACATATAAAGGGAATAATCAACTTCCAAACTGCTGGACACCTTATAGTCTCTAAAATTTATTTGGACGAGTCTTTCCCTTCTTAATCAGTGTCTCCACAGAAAAGGCAATTCAGTGAAAGTGATGCTCTTACAGACGATTATGGCTGGCCCAAACTCCTCTCTTTTCAAGGAAGTGGAGGGGTTTATTGATTAGTGCAAACTGTGGTGTTGTTTTCTGATCCTAATTCATAGAATTCATAGCTTTTACATACTTTTGTAGGGCTGCTCCTCCCTACTGTCATAATATGCTGCATCCTTCCAGGGGCCAGATGGAAGTTTTTTAATTACTTGCTAACCTGCCAAACTAAAGCAAGTCAGTTTGATGTTAGACTTCATGTTAAAAATGCAAGTGTTCTACCCTTCGTTATGCAGTGCTGAGGGAATGAGCCCCGAGCACTGTAGTCAGGACACAGATCCCTGTGTCTGATGCACCTGTGTGTTCCTGTGTTGTGTGTCCCTTGGTTTCCAGGCTGTAGAATTCGAAACGGTGAGAACGGAATACACTTCCTCTTAAACAGAGATGGGAGGCGCAGGGGGGATGCCTTGATCGAGCTGGAGTCTAAAGCAGACGTCCAGAGAGCCCTGGAGAAGCACCTGAGGTACATGGGCCCACGCTACGTGAAAGGTGGGTTTGGAACAGCACGAGTTGCATTCCAATAGAACTCCCCAGGGAATGAGGACTTAATTAGTGAAGTGGGCTGGCGTGGAGAGGCGCGGGGTGGAACCAAGCTGCAGATCAGCCAGCGAGGCACTACTGGGCCAGAATTTCCTAGTCTGGCCAGGGAAAGCAGAGGAGCAGGGCCACAGAGCATGGTGTGGGGGAGGAAACGGGATGGAGCTTTGCAGGGGGTGAAAGCCGCCTTAGGAGAGTGCCTGCAGAGTGCTGCCTTCCAATGCTGTGTGGGAAAATGCTCCATGGCCACGCTCCTTGCAGTTTTTGAAGTCCACGACAGTGATGTGGAGGGCTTGCTGCGGAACCTGCAGGACGAGTCACAGGCCATGAACGACGGAGTTGTGCTCCTGCGAGGCCTCCCCTTCACTTCCACCGAGGATGACATTGCAGATTTCTTCTCAGGTAACTCAGCCTGGGCTGTGCTCTTCCTTTACCAGGCATTCACTTCCTTAAGTTGATGCTGTTCCTCAAGGGATGAGGCAAAGCAGGTGGAGCCTTGAACACCTTAAACACCACAAGGAGTTGCTGTTCCCCAGAAGTCACACAGGCTTTCTGAGGACACTGCAGTTTCCTTTTACCTCTGACCTTGTGCAGGTCTAACCCAGGATCCGTACTTTCAGCATTTCGATTTGGAGCCAGGGGAAGCAAAGAAAGGGGACCAGATGCTGTAATCTCCATTGGATTACTACCAGTACATAATTTGGCAAACTCGAGAGGGAAAAAGCCTTGAGTGATAGTTAAAGCCCAGGTGAATGCAGCATGGGTGTTCCCAGCTGTGATGTCAGGATGGATAGGTCACATATGCCACTTGAATCCTTGTCCTGTGCTCAGTGCTGGAGCAGTCCGGGTCCTGGCTCTCTAAAATGATATTCTGTGGCACAAAAAGTGAAATACGCTGAACTGGAGTTAAGTTTTTAAAAATACAGGAAAATAGCATAATAATAAGAGAAAATGTCAAGAACATTTGTGCTCTGGATCTACTTTTTGTCCATAACCTGGATTCACTTACTTGAAGCCTCAAGTTGAGTCCTTTTTTAATTAAGGCTTCTGTGAAAACTGCCTTAAAGTGACCAAATTAGAGTTCAAAAGAGGTACTTAGGCCAGCATCAGTAGTTGTTTCAGATCTATTTAGCTGCCCAATTAACTTGTCAAAAACCAGAAAAATAAGGGGGAAAAAAAAAAGAAAAAGGCTTTCTGAACTATAGCACAAGCTTCTGCCACAGTCAATGCCTTTTTCTCCCCTGCCATCTCTAGGTTTGAAAATAACAGACATAGCCTTCATTTACCGGGGAGACAGAAGAACAGGAGAAGCTTTCGTGCAGTTTGCGACTCCTGAAATGGCGGCTAAAGCCCTGTTACGGCACAGGGAATATATGGGAAGTAGGTAGGTACTTCCCTGGAGTTCAGGGGGTAAGAGAACGTGGTGTGAAGCACCATGTGTAACTTGGAGCTCACTTCCTACCAGGTAAAACAGCTCCTCTCACACAGTGCAGTTAAGGAGGGCAGAGGCACCTGTGGCACTCATAGTTTGGGGGAATATGGGGTCTCTCAGAAGTCGTCAGTTTTTCAGGTATTCCTGAAGACATTCTCATCCCAACAAAAAGGAGAGACAGCCTCCAGAGTGGGGAACACTAGATAGACACAGTCTGCCCAGGCCTCAGTGCACAGGGATCCTATGCCTCCTTCAGACATGCCATCCTGCCAGATTTCCACCAGGTTCCTCCACTCTTTGGGCAGTTTTGGCAGCCTTCCCTCTGCCTTTCAGCCCAGTGCCAGCACAGCCGGTCTTTCCTCTCAAGGAGTACCTGTTTGTACCAGCTTACCTGCCTTGAGTCCATTCCCAGCAAGTGACTGCTGGCCAGCACCACACCATCTCCCACCTCTTTGGTGACCACATCCCTCTTGGGAATGTAACCACTTTATTCCAGAGCACTGAGCCCTGTGCCACACACTTACCTCACAGGAGCCTCTCTCCCCTCAAACAGAAGCACAGGCCCCCTTTTCCCAGAAGCATAATATCATTTAGGTTGGGAAAGGCCTTTAAGATCATTGTGTCCAGCTATTAACTTAAACAGTGCCCAGCCCAGCCCCCAACCCTGTCCCTAAGCACCACATCTACCCAGCTTTTAAACACCTCCTGAGCTGTACTTAGAAGAGAAAACCCAAACAACTAAGGCTGCTTTTCCCTGCTGAGTTTTCTAATTTCAATAATCTATAAAACTATCTGCACCCCATATAATTAAAGAGTTTTCCAAACTTTACCTCTCCTCTTGCACACCAACTTCCTTCCTTTTATTTCCTTTCTTCCTGTTTCCAGGCTGCATTTCCTTGTGTTTGTCACCCTCCCCACTCATGTTAAACAGCTACTCCACAGGCAGAATTTGATTAATTAATTAATTCAATTAATAGGACTCTCCTTCTTTCAAGTAGAGATTAATTCCAAATCTACTGTTAAGGGGTTTTTTTGTAAGAACAAGAGCTGGCCTGAGTCACCCACCTGAGCTCACACACCTCCATCTTCATCTGATAAGCCAAGAAATGGAGGTGTTTCCAAAATTGCTGGCAGCTTGTTCCCATTTGTTCTTCCTGGTTTTATCCATAACTGGCTTCCAGCAGTGCCCAGCACCAAGTGGGGACTCAGGGGGCCTGGCCTGTCAGCCTGTATGAAGGGTTACTTCCCTTACTCCGGCTGCTCCCTTCAAGAAGAATGGAAGGCACCCTCCCTTGGATGTCCATATTTCCTTTTCATTACACTGTTCCTTCAGTGCTCTGGAAATTGCCTGATTTAACACTACTAGTGAAATCCCATCAATTTCACAGCCATGTGGAAAATTTTAGGGCTCCACTGAAGTATTTCCTGTGACCCTGTGCATCTTGTGGGTCTGCCTGTTCTGGGACCTGTTTTGGGGCTGGGTAGGGTGTTGGATTTGGGGTTTGTAGAAATCAGTGCAGTTTGCAGAAGTGTAGTGTGGGAAAAATAGTCTCAAAAGAGAACTGTGCCAGTGAAATGAACTAATTCTTCAACATCTTGGTGGGGCGTGGCAGGGCTCTCACCCCCAGTACCTGAGCAGAGCCAGGGCAGGACACGTCAGGAAGCTGCTTTCTCCAAGCTCTGAGTGCCGGGCATGCCATGTGCTTTTTCCCTTTGGACTCCAGGTATATAGAAGTGTATGTGAGCAGAAAGCACCAGATGCAAAGGCACATGCCCTATAGCAAGCAGGTGATGGCCTACTCCAAAGCGAGAAGAGAGTATGAATCCATCTCTGAAGAAGGGGACTGGAGTGCCACCAGAGGCTCCAATGCTGAAGGAGAAATTAGTGAGTCCCTCCCTGTCATGAGTGTTCCTCGAGGCCCCTTTGTGTCACCCCACCTGGCCATGGCCTTCACATGAGGGAGAGGGGCACTGCAAGTATTAGTGATGGTTTTTCCCTCCATTCCACAGAATTGGGCAGGGAAGGAACAGAAAGCTCCAGGAACGTTTTAGAGTCCAAGAACAGCTCATCACCACCACAGCACTTTGTCCACATGAGGGGTTTTCCTTCCCAAGCTAGTGCCCAGGACATAATAAATGTGAGTAACAGCAAGGCTACGGATGAAGTGCGTTTGTGTCATTACCAGTACAAACCCTCAGTTAATTGTTACAGCTGCAGCAATTGCAGGCTTTTAATTAATTGCTCTCTGTTAGTCCTCGGTGCTGTGTGGCTTTGGGCAGCTGTGGCCTCAGGGGCACAACAGGGATCTGGTCCTCTCCATGAACAAGAAGGAATTAAGGCTTGCTGGGACGTGTTAATATCCATCACTAGGATTGAGGAGCCATTGAGAATCTAAAGCAAGGTTTCAGAGTAGCTGACTGCACAGAAATGTTAACAGTGTACATGGAGCTGCACTGATGTGTAGAGAACATGGGTGGTGTGTGAGGATTTTTGTTCCTGGCAAGAGTTCCTATGCCAGGAGCTCACAGGGAGTGGGATGGGTGACTGGGGAGTGCCTCAGCTTCACCTAGATGGATCAGGGAGCCTTTTGCTGCTCAGGAGCTCAGATCTCCCCCTGGGCTGGCATTCTTTGGGAGTAAAACCATTGAGTTTCTGGGGAATAGGGCGTGTTACTGTTTTCTTTCTCACAAGACTCTCTTTCCTCCTTTTCAGTTTTTTGCTCCGCTGAAGCCCACAAGGCTCTTGGTGGAATATAACTCCCAGGGAGATGCCACAGGAGAGGTGGATGTGCACTTCAAGAGCCATGAGGATGCAGTTGCAGCGATGGCCAAGGAGGGGTCACAGATGGGTAAGTCAGAAAAAGAGAGGGAATCCTACAACCCTGGAACTGAGATGTCAGGGGGTTTGGCACAGTTCATCCAGCTGCTGTTAACGCTGTGCAGAGGGATCAGTTGAGTGTAGCTTTCCTAGTTGCAGTGTGCCATGGGCTTTGTAGAGAAAAAAAACCAACAAGGTAACAGATGCAAGTGTCTGACCTCAGCTCACCTCTCTTACGTTCCCCAGAGTGCTGTGCCATTGAATTGTTCCTGAACGAACATCCAAAGGGAAAGGAGAACTGCTAGTGACAGCAGCACAGGTGCAGCTTTGGTAAGCACATCCATCTCATCACGGTCCTGCCTGCTCTCTTTGTATCAACGTGTGTCTCAGGCTCACAATCCCCGGGATTCCAGCCAGCCCAAAGGGTAAAACATAGGGGTGCTGAAGGGAACCACCCCCCAGCCTGACACCAGGTGTCCAGCCTGGATCCCAGAGCCTGTACCTCCAGATTCCACAGGTGCCAGTCTGCAGCACTGAGGCAGCAGTGTGAAAAACTCTGATGGGGTTATATTGCCTAAAAAGGAGAGGAAACATGGCTAAACATTTCCCATTGATGTGGCTTCATAGTAACTGGTGTTTTGGATGGGGTGGGGTTTGGTGTGAACATGGACAATGGTGGACAGCTTGTTCCATAAATTCTCCTCAGAAAGTGGAGGGTGGTGGTCACTGCTCCCCAAGCCCTGGCTGCTGCAGCAGGGAGGGCAACCCACCCATCCCAGCTTTGTAATCCAGGCCAGGGGTAAATTCTTGGGGTAGGTTCAGGATGTGTTCTCTGACCTCTCACCTGCATCCCACGCTTCCTTGGCAACTCCCTCGTGTTGGTGCCGGTGCTGGGGTAATTAAACACCCCCAACCCCGTGTGCCTGTGCTGCAGCTGCACCTGAGCAGGTCTCACCTGGAGTCTGTGGTATTTTACTCTTGCCAAACTGTACTATTTCATTCAAACAGAGGATTAACTGGGAATAAAATGCAGTGGGCATTGGGGAAAAAAAGGAAAGCAGTAAACCACAGTGAGTGAGTGATTTTTATTTTTCCTGTTCCTTGTTTTTAGGCCAAGCAAACACATTCCATGGGCATGAGTATCAAGATCAAGTCTAAGTGTCACCACTCAGTGAGGAGGACAAGCTAAGATTAGTTCAGCCTTGTGTAAGAGCTTATAATAAATGTGAGTGGCTGTGGGGAGTTGCAACAGCAGTAGCTGGAGTGGGAACAGCCAAGGCTGCAGGGTGGAGCAGTCCTGGGCTCCAGGTACATCAGGCTGCATTAATAAAACACCAGAATTGCCAATTAACAGCTGCGTGATCCAAGTCCTCAGACATGTGCACGCTGTTGCTCTGAATGCTTTCATATGTCCAGCCCAAGAGGAATGGGATGGAAAGACCACTCAGTAGATAGGATATGGATGATCAAGTTTTTTTATTGTGTGGAACACAATTAACATGAGAAAAATCTGCCCTGTTCCAAAGGTCCAGGTGTCAGCCCACCCTGGCATCACAGAGTGCACCTGAGCACAAAGAGAGCCAGCACCATCCCGCTCCCACCTTCCGAAAGGCCAGTCCCATGGCAGCCACCAGTGCTGTGCTCTGAAGGGGGCTCGACCACCTCCCTGCTCCAGGGAGTTTAATCCTCCATTCCCAGTTTAATGCTCCCTCTGCATTGCCTTATTTTCTCCCCAGGGGATAGGTTACACTGGGGTTGGGTACAGGAATTCACACTGTTGGATGTGTACAGTACACACTCAGAATTACTGACACTAAATTCAGCATTTTCTCCATCCATCTCCAGTGTCTCACCCCTTCAGAGAACTCAGGAATTCACCTGAATTCCAGGCTTTTGGTATTTCAAAACTGCTTAAAACTCCTGCCATACCTTAGGGGATAGCAGCAAGGAAATGGATCAGGAAGCCACCCTGGGGGGCAAAAGAGCAGAGAAGGGTAAAAGTTGGATGACTGAACATGCCAAGTCCTAGAAGGATCTAGGAGAGATGATTCCTGGTACAAACCAGCACCAACCACGTCAGTACCTCAGCTCCAAGAGGCTTTTTCATGTGGTTCCAGCCAATCTAATGACTAGAAAATCCCCTCAAAGGAACTACCTCCCTCCACTACCTCCTAACAAGATTTGTACAAACTCCAGTGCATTTGTCACACCAGTGCATCCATTTTCTATGAACTACAGGACATTGTGTGGTCTGAGAGACTGCAGGAGGTGCCAGTAAGAAAAGGAGCAAACACTCCTGTGATGCAAGAAAGCCACCACTGCTTTTTGGACTAACAAAATTCGTTGAGAGAACAGTAACAAAGAATGGTGTGGCACGAACCATGAAACCTCTCTGAACTGTATGGGCAATTAAAATTTCTAACAGGTGAAAAGTGTTCCCATTTAATTTTGATCCAACAAAAAGTGAAATGCCAGGCTGACTGTAACGTTTCCATGTGCACAAGGTGGGGAGGTGGATCCCAGTGGCCCTAAACCTCTGTCTGGTGGGGATTTGGCCCAGCCCATAAAGCACAGAGGGAGAACAGAACATTCACAGCTTGGTTTGGGGTATCCCTATGCAGACAAAGCCCCTGGTCAGAGCCCTTAGCCAAGGAAATGCAGGGAGGATACAGTGTCCACCTGCCCCGCTCACCCCGTCCCCTGGGGTTCCCAGGATGAGCCAGTCCGTCCAAGGCAAACAGAAAAGAGGAAATGGGATTTCAAGTGCAGCCAGATGTGGAGCACCAGCGCTCCTCTTGGGTTTTGGGGAGCCTTTGCTCAGCAGCAGCAGCAGCAGCACATACCCACGCCACACACGTGAGGATGAGAACGCTCCCAACTTCCACATGCAGACAACAGCTCTGGTTTGGGCAGAGTCCTGAGACTGCTCAGGCACGCCTTGGGGCTGTTCCAAGCGACATTCCCAATGCAATTCCCCACAGCACAGGCAGATTTTGGTACAGGGAAGGACTCGGACTGTTGTTTTAGTAACAGGAGATTCTAAACACCAAGAAGCTGCTTCCCATCCAACCTCCAAAGAACATGGGCAAGTGTCTTCCCATTCCCCCTGAACAACTCCAGAAACACCATCAGCTACAACCGTTGTTTGTCATCTCTCTGCCACCCGTTCCCCTACAAGGGGCTGCTGGAATACTGCTGGATGAGCTGCTGGTGGCAGGGGTTGCAGACGCGCTCGGGGTTGATGCTGGACGGGAGGGGCAGCTCGTGCACCGAGCAGGCTTCACAGAAGGTGCCCCCACAGTTCTTGCAGATGTTCTGGAATGCAGGAAAAGGACACAGAAGTCAAGGAGAGGTTCAGGACTTGGCAGGCCAACTTGAGGGAAAACAAACACTGAGCTAAAGAAGGGAAGAAGCTGCTAAGGGGGAGGAAAACCAAACTACTGAACAGGGCAGAGCAGGGAACCATCACCTCGTCAGCATTTAACAAAGTTCTGTTAAAGGCAGAGGGGCCTGCAAGGGCTCATTTTTTTGTAGAAGTCACCAGCAGGACTGTTGTGATTTTGTAGTGATTCCACAACAAAAACCAGAGGGAACTCACAGTCACTGTGAGAGGTGTGGGAGGTGCTGGTACAAGTGCAGGAGGAGTTACCTTTCTTCGGCTCCGGCTGTCCGCCTCCTGGCAGAGCTGGCAGATCTCAGCGTGCCCAGGCCTCGACAGCTGCTCCTAAAGCCCAAGCCAAAACCAAGACATTCTGCTTTAAATGGCTCCTTTCTCAGAGCTCTGCAGCAACAAGGGGGGAACTAAATATCGTTTTCACTGGGAACAAGCTGACAGAAGCAGAAATTCCCAGTGGACAAGATAGCACAAGGTGTCCCAGTGGCACTCTGGGGGTCTGGCTGTGCTTTGCCAGGCACAGGGAGGAGGAGGAGCAGATTTTGGTCCAGCTGATTTACAGGAGAAGAGCAAAACAACCAAGAAGGAGAATCACCCACCTGCTCTTCCTGTGTGCTGCTGGGTGACCTAAAAGGGAACAACAGCGTCACTTGGAGCAGGCCTTCCATCACCAGAGCCTTTAAATAAAACATCTGTGCTATCAGCTAATTTTCTCCTCCTGTTTTTAACCACCCATCCCCCCCTCAGATTTTTTAGTAGCATTCCTCGTTCAATGAGAAGAGCAAAAGAAAAAATTGTAAATGCCTTCAGGAGAGCAGAGGAGAGGGAGCATGAGTACACAAAAGACTGTTGAGGTGCTAGAGCAAAATAGTTTGAAATTGGCTTTAAATGTAGGCCTGCAGGTTTGATCCCTACCCCTGCTGTGACAGGCAGCAGTAAAGCACACAAGGCCTGTAAACCATCAACCTGACTGTCACTTGCTTGAACACTCCAGGTGAAACGGGAGAAAAAGCATCTCAGGCCTGGAAGGTTTTTAATATCTGGCAAAGCAGATTTGAACTGCTTCATGCTGTTTTGAAGAGGATACTCCCCTGATTAACTCATTGATTAACTCAATGGAGAGTGCCCGTCCCTTGGCACTCAAGACACTGCAGCAGAGCCCCAACAGTCAGAGCACTTTCAATGGGCTGTTCCATCCCTGAGCCAAAGCCTCAACACTGAGCTGTGCCCAGAGGCTTTAAAAACACTTTTTAACTCTTAAAACCAAATACTAAAATCCTTCAACAAGAATCTTCCTCTGTAATAATTCAGCTTGGAAACAAGTAACCTGAACCACAATTTTACACAGCCATCTTCTGAAAATCTCACTTTAAGTTCTCTTTCCCCAACAGTTTCTCTTCAGGAGGTCCAAACAGCCTTCTCCTTTCTCTCATCAAAGATACTTTGGGCATGAGTTCCAAAGGTCTTGCATTTGGCTTACCAAGGATTCTCGAGTCAGAAAAATTAGTAAATAGCAGATTTAGATAGAAAAAAAATCCAAGGTAAATGGGAGAGACATAGAGCTTTTACCATCTGAAAGCACTGATAGCAAACAACAGAACCTCCTCCTTCCTTCTGAGAACTATGGAAAAGCAGGAGAGAACTCAACAAAAGGCATGAGGTTGGAAATCTTTCTTAAAACGGGAAGCTGGACTATTCTAAACTCTCCTTCGGCACAGAAAATGGAAAAGGGGAAAGCAGGACTTTGGAAAGGAGAGGCAGAGATGAGATTTGTTTCTCCTTCTTTACCTGTGTGGCAGAACGCTGTTCTCTCTCAGCAGCTGCTTCAGTTTAGCATTTTCTTCCTGGATTCTGAGCTTCCCATCCTGCCAAAAGGAAACACTCACCCAGTCAGTTGGACTAGAGAAAAACTCCAGTTTCACTCCTGCCACAGTGCAAGGGGAGAACTGGCACTGCTATTTTGGGATACTGCTCTGCCCCTCCTTGGCACAGAGGAATATCTGGGCCCAGTCTCCCTGGGAGCAGCTCTCAGTGCTTTCTCTCTGCTGTGAGCAGAGGGGACTGTGCATCTCAGAGGTGGGCAGGAGTTCCATGACTTCCTGTTACCAGAAACACCACAGTCAGCAGGTCATATTTGCAGAGCAGAGGCTGAGAACGAGGATAGGCTGAAGAGGTTTTGTAAAAGCTGACCAGAGACAAACTTTCCCAGCCAGCAAAGAGGAGAATCCTCCCCTTCTCTCCAGCTGAGATGTGGGTCACAGCTGAGCCATGAGGCCTAAAGCACTTCACTGAAATTGTGCAATACTGGTCAAAAAAGATAAAACTGCACCATTCAAACAGGCCAGGGAGAACCAAAGAACTGCAGAAGCCATCTCAGTTACTGCACAGTTCTCATTGTCACAACTCAAACTGCCTGTTCAGAGTGTGTAAAAATGTTCCCAAAGCTCCTCGTGTTGTGGCACATGAACAACCATTAATTGCCCGAGAAAGCTCAGGAAAGGCAAACGAGCCAAGGGAAACTGTACTCAAACCCAAGCCAAAATCCAAGTCACATTACCTGTCTGAGCCAATTCTTTGGGCCTTTTTTGCTTTCTTGGCTGTGCTGTTGACTGTGAGACCATCTGTCTCTTTCCCGCCTTAGCTCCAGTTCTAGGTGGCTCCTGGAATACCAGGTGGAATTGTGAATAAAGGATGGGTTTGGGACACTTGGCATTGACAACTGATGAATTGTTTGACCCTCTCTTCACATCCCTAACTCATGAGCTAAAACTGCCTCTTGGAACTCGAAGTTGTCTCGCAGCGTGCTAAGCTGCAAATGTGTCAGAATGAAAAATCTGCAAGTCCTTCATCTAATTCTGGCACAATTTAGCATCCAACTGATGCAAAACCAGACCCATTTGCCCTCCTAAGCTCACCCCCATGCCCACCCAGGACCTCGCACCAAATGCTGACCCAAAGCCATTTCCTGGTTGTCTGAGCACCTTTCTGAAAAATGAAACAAAAAGCTGGGCCAGGAGGGGAAAAAGGGACAAGAAAAACCTCTATTAATCCATCAATGCTCCCACAGAATTCATCCCAGTGACCTTGCAACAAGCCACGGATGCGTCAAGGCTGCAGGAGATGCTCTTCTATTTTAAGGACAGAGATCTGTCTGTGTCCCTGACACTGCTCAAGTGATGAGGCTGCAGGGGAAAATGAGATGGCTTTTGACAAGGTCTCTGTTTGGCTTTAGGCAAAACTAAGAGCCGTTTCAATGGGAAAAAATCCACATGACATACTGTGTGGCAGGTAAGACAACCAGAATCTCTGCCCTTGCTCCAGCCCCTTCAGTGTTTGCTCCAGGCAGAGACTTGGCGGCTTGATCCCTGCCCAGGAATGGCAAATTATTAGTGTTAGCTTTGGATTCCCAATTATCATGGAACCACAGAAGGTTTACATTGGAAAGGACCTTATGGACCACCGCATTCTACCCTGTGCCATGGGCAGGAACACCTTCCACTGGATCAGATTGCTCCAAGCCCTATCCAACCTTGCCTTGAACACTTCCAGAGATACGGCAGCCACAGCTGTTCCAGACAGCCTATGCCAGTGTCCAAGCGATGCTGCTACCAAGGATTTCCCTCCCTGCAATTACACCTCATGGCATCTAACACATGACTTGCCTCACTCCCTCTCCATCCCCTGCTTCCCTGTGCCATCACCCCACCTGCTCTGCCCTAGACACAGCAACAACAGCCTAGAAAAGAGGTTGGAAAAGGGTCTCTTCACCGCTGCCTGGAGAGCTCTTCCACTTCCAGCTGGAGGCTGTTGATTTTGTCCCCAAACTCCTGCTTGAAGAGCCGGTTGTCCTGCTGGGCCAGCTGCCGGTCCTTCTCTGCCTGTCGCAATCTGGATTTGAGCCACATGAACTTGTGATAAAAAACAAAAGCCATGGTGGGGAGGAAGACCGAGTTTAACCAACAAATAAAAACCCAGTGAAAAGGTAAAGCCAAAAAAAAGAATGGTAAAAACAATGGAAAGGAGGAAAATAGTTCAAAGCAAAGCAAAATGTAGGTGAACCAGGCAGAAGCTCTTGTTTTCAATAGTTTTTATTCTATCACTACAGTTTACAGCCATTAGATGAGAAACAGAAAACATCACTTTTATCCAGATTCGAAGCAAACCTCAAGTACACAGAATTTTAAGTCCAATTGGAGTTTAATGTACGTTACATTTCAGCTTTGCACAGGTAACTGGAACTTGCAACATAGGTTGTAGCTACTCTATTGAGAATTAGTGCATGTTCCTGGTCTCTCCCATGGATGGACACTTCGGCTCAAGCCCCAGGCATCAGTACACCAACACATTCCCACTTGGGGCCTGACATCAGAAACAGCCAGATCCTTAAATCTGTCTGATTCCAGCATGAACTTCACCATCCAACTCACTATTCCCACAGCGGAACTGTGGGAAGGGGCAGGGGGGCTCCCTGTCCTAACCAGCTGTTCAGACACCTTGATCAAAGCTTCCACCTTTCCCTTAGGATTACTTTTTCTCTAGGGAATTAGGATGAGTTTCTAGTAGCAGGTTACTGAGGGGTGAGTTTATAGGTTCAAGCATGCGGCTCAGGCATGGCAGGGAGGTTCCCAGGAGGGCTGTGCTGGAAGCCCAAGGAACAAGCCCCACAGTGGCCCACGCTCATATCCAGGGAGACCAGGCTGAGCCCCATGGATTTTTAAACACACTGAGGTGTTCCCTCCTGTGTTTGTCACATTTGCCACTCACTGCCCAAAGGAGCACCATCCCATAGGTCAAAGGGAGAACTGGCACCAAAGAATTACTACAGGCATCTCACCAGAGCAAAAAACCCATTATTCAACACAGAAACTGCCCAAATCTGACCTTCCGAAAGAAAAAAGGTATCTCGAGGAGTACTTATAAACCTGAAGCCTGCGAGAGGCCAGCACAAGGGCTTCTGTGATCAGAGAATGTTAGTTTGTAATAGTTCAAGCTACGGTTACTTCAGATTTTGCACCAGGGTGTTAAACTGGCAATTATTTTTCCTATTGAGAGGCGTTTCCAAGCTTAAGCTCTTGTTCCATTAGCAAATTCCATTTGTTTTGAGCAAGGCAAACTCAGAAGAAAATGAAAGAAGTGTAAAAGGCAACTCTTTTCAACCACCAACTACTCAGACAAGAAAAGAGCAAGGACCAAATTTCCATCTCCACTCCCCACTGCTGCCACTGGGTCCCTTCTCCTTTTTTTAATGTATTTTTGTTTCCTTTAAACAAAGATCAGATTAATTTTTATAAAACCTGTAACTTCCCTTTCTGGGAAGGGGAGAGACCTTGCAAAACACCTCTCCTCTGCTTCCTCAGGTCAGGAAGGACCACAGGGTATGTCTGGAGGGATTCCTGGCAGAGGTAGAAGCAATGCAGAGAGACGGTGGTTTCCACTGACCTTACCACTCTATCGTGTTACTCTAAGACACCTACAGCTACTAATTCTGGACACATGAAGTTTAAAGGAATAAGGATAAGTCCCCACCCTCCCCCCAGGTCCCTAAGGCAGAATTCAGGCAGGCTGGTTACAGGAGGGCTGGTCTTCCCGGTGACAGGCCAGCGTTGCGCCCGCTCGGCTTGGACTCGGGGCTGAACCCACAGAACAGAAGAGAACAGGGAACGGCTTGGGGTACGCACACAACTACTGTCAACAACTTCCAGGGATGCATTTCTCATCTACTTCACAAAAAGGGCAATACAGAAAAGGAGTTGACTGTCCCGAGCTGGCCACGGTCCTGGCTGAGCCACGCACACGCCGAGGGCTGTGCTGCTGCGCATGGTGACGGCAGCGGCTGGGCACAGCCCCTCGCCCACTCCTGACGCTCTCCCAGGGTGCTTAGTGGCCAACTCGTTGTTATTTGAACACGGTTTAAATGGCAGGGTTGGGGATTTTTATACCTGACTATATCTCGGCAGAAAAACTCACTGATTTTAAAAACTTGTCAAATTCCAAATCAACTTTAGGTGACAATTAACATTTTAACAGTTGCTTTTAGCAATTCTCAAGTTCTCCCCTCATAAATGAGTTCTGATGTCAGAGCTGTGAGGTGGCCAGACATAAAAATGTCTAATGATGCTTCTGGATCAGTTTGTTTGCTGCACTATTTAAGGTTTTTGCCTGTTTCACCAAATCCTTTTCACTGTATAAGTAAGTCAGAATGAGGATGATGAGAAAACAGAAAAAAATACAAACAGCAAGAGAAAAAGAACACGTGAATTAGCTAAGTAGGTATCATGAAACATTTTCAAACACAAACTTGTTACAAAGAAAATCACCTTGTTTACCAAGAACCCTTCCCTATAGAAACCCTAAAATGAGAGCACCAGTGGAGCACCAAGTGCTACTCATTAATCAAGTCTTGGATGTGCTGCTCCCACTGCTCCCCTCAGGCAGCTCTGTCTAGCAAAGCGCTGGGACTCTCCCCTGGCCCATTCTTGATCCATGGGACACTACACTAAAGGACACACCAGTGGATCACTGTCCAAGTTTCCTGTCTTACCTTTGTTCCAGCTGTTTGATGGTGGCAGCCATCTGATTTGTTTTTTCTTCCAAGCGGCTGTTTAATTCACTCTTCTGTTTCACTCCCATGTCTGAACTCTGGGAAAAAGAGCAGTGGAGGTTTGTGCAAGGAGCAGTAAGTCCCAAATAAACCCCTGTAAATCATTTGGCACATGAAACAACAGAGCAGAAGTCAAAGAGGCAGGAAAAGGTGCTGGTAAAGCAAATGCCAGGTCACTACTGCAAGGACAAATGTCTTGCCATAGAGGTGCAGGCTCCATCTGGACCTCGCAACAGGGCAATGCCACCATCCATGAAGCTTCCTGGATATGGAAAATGCATGATGCAGTGCCTGCTAATATTCAATATCTTAATATCATTCAGCTGTTTTGAACAAAGCCATTGGCTCAAGGAGAGCAAAGCAACTCTTTCCTGTTGCTAAGTTGATTTTAGGATCTATTCTGAGCATTGTGCTGGTGTTTGGAGGGTCTGCTTGAGTCATAACACAGGAGTTATACCAGGGGCCCCTCCACACCAGACTGTGCTGGAACACAAGCTCCCACACAAGCTCTTTTCACACCACAAAACCACAGAAGATACTGTCCCCTGTCTCACACACACATTTCTGGACCATGATGAACTTTTGGTCAGAAGAAATTGGATTCACCTTTACCCTACAACCATGCTCCAGTGTTCTCCAAGCAGGACAGGAGCGTGCTGCACAGCCCATGACCCTTCTACACCCAGCACCTTTCCAACAGGCAGAAGGAATAAATGCACAGCAGCTCTCACTTGCATCTGGAATTCCCTGCATTTCCTTAGTTCCCTACCTGCAGCTTGAAAGACAGTTCATGCTTTAGAGCCCTGAGATCATCCAGCTGCTGTCTGAGAGCCACCAGCGCATCCTGCTTTTCACAGACATCCTTCTCCAGCATCTTCATGGCCAGCTCTATCTCCTGCCGCATCCCGATCTGCGCCTCCAGCTCCTTCTCCACATCCTGGGACACAAAGGAGCCCTCAGCATTTCCAGGAGCTCCCCTCATGACCCAGGGGGTAACCACCCTTCCCTTCTGTCCACGCGGTCCCTACCCACGAGTGTGCTGCACTGCCACAGCTTCAGAGACCCATCCGGCACATCCCTTAAGGAGAATAACTCCACAGTTTTCAGTCCAGTATCAGAGCCAGGTGTGCATGGCTAGCAGAGTCACAGAATTCTACATGGGCCTCTCTTTGAGATGGAGAGGTCTAAGGAAAGATTTTATTTCCTAGAGCAGATTTTATTACCTGAATAATTCAGGTCAGGCATTTTTCTCCCTGCACATGAACTGAACGAGAGCTTGGCATGGCAGTGACCCTTTGCAGCCCTGTGGGGTGAGCACTGAGCCCTCCCAGTCCTCACCAGACGCAGCTGAGTCTCCTCCTTCAGCTGCTTCCGTGCCTCAGTCAGTGCCTGCCCATCAGCAGTTCTGTCCTTGGTGGCCTGAGGTAACAGACACAACAGTTCACTTGGCATTGTGTACTGCCAGCCCTCACTTGGCCTCATTATTGGCTTTTCCCCAACACTTGGAATTCTGCAACAACTCAGGACAAACCACCACAACTCCTATTTCCTGATTTTCCTGCTCCCTTCCCCCTCCCCCCCCATAAGTCCGCCTCCCTCCTGTGTCCCCTGAGACCTTGCCCAGCGAGCCCTAAGCTGTGGGAGCTCCCAGTTCCCCGCATGCTCCCTGCTCCACCCCTACAGCCAGGCAGGATTCCTTGTGGCCAGGGCCCATCTGTTCCTTCTGCACAGGGCCTACCTGCCGTTCCTCTAATCCACTGTGAGGTTTGTGTGAGACACACAAGGAAATAAACTCTGCTCCAAACAGAGCATCCAGGCTGGCCTGCCTCAGGGCTTAGCAATCATACATACACACACACACAAACACACCAACCTTACGACTGGACTCCAGGATATAGGAGCTTTCTTCCTTAACCCGCTCCATCTCCTCCTGCAGTGTAATGATCCTGTTGTTGGCAACTGCAAGCTAGGAACAAAACACAACAGTAACACATCAAAAACATAATTCACTGGCTTTCTTCTCTCTTGACCCCACCAGATGAAGAAGATTTGGCTGGAAATGGAGGACAAGCAGCACCCAGCACCCTTAGGGACGGGACACCTGGCTCAGAGGAATTCCCAGGGATGACAGCACTGCAGACCAACAGATTAATGTAAGTGTATGGTCAAAGGCAAAACTTCAAAAACTCTTTCTGACTTTGCAACTCGCAACTCACATAAGGCTCACGCCCAGGAGCAGCTCAGAGACATTCCAAGGGATCAGCCATGCTATCCTGTGACAAACCCAAACAACTCCCAGATGCAAGTGCGAGTCCTTGGCAGAGCTCAGGCCCAACACACAAACGGCTGTGATGTGTGACACAGCTCATCACCTACCCCCTCCTGGCACAGCACGTGTGCTGTCAGCACAGCCTCGCTCTGCAGGCTTCCCTTGGCAACTTCATTACCAAACCTCAAAAATACTGCAGTCATCACTGCAATTCTTCTCCTGGTACCACAGCACCGTGCAGGTAATACACCAGGTAATACACCAAAAGACACTCATTCCGTCAGGCAAGACCTTCTGTCACCCATTTGTCAGGGAAAATGACCCAAAAATATTTTATGACATTGCTGCCATCAGTAATGAGCCGTAAACCCATGGTGAAACACAGACTGCCCTATGCCTCATGTATCTGCTGTTTCTCATGCTCAGGCTGGACATTTCACTTATAATGACATTTTTTCCTTTACTTTTTGCAAATTTACATAAACATACAGTTGATTTTCCAGCTTGTGCTCAGTAGTGAGAGCCAGTGAAATTCCTTGGCAGGTCATTTATTCCAGTTCCATCATTAAACACCTCTCATTCTTTACACCAGACATTTGACCCCTCCCTCCCTGGTTCATCCCTAACTCTGAAAGGCCAAAGCACTGGGTAGTTTTCCATGACACTTACCTCCTCAGTCAGCTTTGTGTTGGATTTTTCCAAGGCATCCACCTTGGCCTGCAGGTTGTTTACTGTAGCACTGTTGAAGAGAAAAAAACCTACAGTAATTCCTTCACTTTTTAAAATCCTGTTTTGTCTTTTGTTCTACAAGATAATAAAGAGCCAAGAGATCATGTTTTACCTTAGATGTCTATTAAGTTCTTCTACATAGTTCTTCTGGTCCAAAATAGCAGTTATCTGGCCATCTCTGGAAAAAAGAAACAGGACAGCCTGGAACACTTGAATACACATGCCCGAGAGGAGCAGGATAACAGTGTGTGCACCTACCCTTCACTGCCTTTCGTGCTGTTCCCATCTTTCAAATACATGGAGAAATCGATAACTCCAACCTGGAGCAGAAAAAAATTGCATTTTACCTTAAACACTTGGCTTCTAAGACCAACCCACTCTTGCCAGGTGTGGAAGCTTAGTTAGAACATCATCACCTGCTGTACTTCAGCAAGGGTTCATTCCATCAGTAAACTATGCAAAATTAATGAATTTTATAGTTTAAATGAGCAGAACAAACCCATTAACTGAATACCCAGTACCTGGGAGTCCAGGTCCTCTCCCTTCATGCAGAAGTTGGCATCGATGACGTTCAGACCTACGAGGAGGCCGGCAATGATGGCACCTTCCTCTTCCATCATCAGTGCGTTGGGCTCGTAAAATTCACTGTGGCATGCAGGGCAAGAGATAGGGAGGAGTGAGATGGGAAAGATGATCACGATCTTACAAGACAGCAGAAGTGAACCTAACTGAGGATGAGTCCAGCACTCACCTGAGAAGATCCTTTCTGTTAATCAAGGCTTTCATGTACTCTGAAAGCTTCTTCTGCATCAGAGCCAGGCGAAGCCAAGCTCTTCCTCTGCCCACAGGTGTCCTGCAAAGGCCAGAAACAAACATTTCCAGACACACTGCAAGGCACAGTCACCAACAGCTCTAATAACCCCACCCTACCTCAAGTTTCTGCACTCCCAAGACAGAGCTGGCACTGGTGCAAACAGAGAAATACAAGGCATGTAAGCACAAAAAGGTCCACATTGTTTCTCTCTTAACTCCTGATATTTTTGTTGCCATACTAAAAAGATTTCCCTGACTTTATCCCTGATGGATGCTGCCAGACAGATCAGCTGCTTCAGCTCATCACTTTCTGAGTCACAACCAATTCTGCCTAAGTCACAGGAACATGCACACACCAGCACAGCTGCCCAACACCACTCCTTGGGGTGGGTCAGGCTGGATGGGAATCCAGCCAGACAGCTCAGAACAGCAACTCAGTGCTATTTTCCTCACGTGCTTTGCTCCTGAACGCCTTCACAGGATGCCATGGGCTCGAGTCCCAGTCCTTCCCCTCTTTTCTCCCAGCCATGGGGAGCACGCGACTCCAACATGCTGACCTGGATGTCTGCCCTCGACCAGCATGAGCAGCAGCAGCCCAAGGAAGCCATGGCCAGTACTGCCCACTCCTGACTCACTAACAGGACCTGGCACTTCCAAAGGGTCACTATGAACACAAGGTTTGGAAACATGCTCTCACACTCTTCTTCATTTCCATTCATTTCCTACTGCAATGCTCTACAACAGGAAGAGGTCCCAGGAGCTCTGGCAAAGCACTGGTCCTGTCAGCTGCTGCAGGAGTCCTGCACAGATCTCCAGGAAAAGCACTTGCCTGTAGGAACAGCACTAAAGACTAATCCCAATTTACTGGATTTATCCATCTATTCTTTCAGCAAAGATTACTCGATCCTTAGCCCTGTTGCTCATACAAAAGCTTCCTTACCCACTTTTTCTATTCCAGGCTGAAAGCTTCTAACAGTTTCTTTTACCATGAAATAGGCAAGCCTGAATGTGATGTCTGAAATGCCTACGAAATTTTTACAAGTAATATATGCTTCCTGAGGCTTTTGGCCTCCTCTCTTTAACACAAACTATCTTCTCCAGCTTGGTGCCTAACCTTCCCTCTCACATACACTTTACCTGAATTTATTTAAAGGAAGAATTACCTACATCAGCCTCAAAACTATTTAAACTGCTATAACCTTCCAGTTAATTCCCTTCCTCTTGAGTCTGAGTTCATAAATGCTCAATAAAGGCTGTTCCCATGCCTGAGGCACATCAGCACTCCTTAAGTGCTAGCAGTAAGTGCACTGATGTCCTTAAAGTTGCCATGCTCTTAACACAGCAAGAATATATCCTGTGCTCTCCTGCTGCAGATCCTTGATGAAGAGTAAGAGAGCAATGATCCATTTTGATCTGCAGAAGGTGACAGATGTATTCCTGAAGGTTCTGTTTGCCCTTCCTTCTCTTCTTCAGGATCCTTCTCATAAGAAAGCCCGTATTATGTACTCATGCAATAAAAGACTGTACTTACTTCAGTCCTGGGAGATCCTTAACACTTGCTGTAATCTCAGCAGCCTCAGGAACAAGTTTTTCTACTAATTCTAGAGGTCCCCAAAATGACTTATTTTGCCCAAGAAAAGTCTTTTTGGCTAAAAAACAGAAAGAAATAAAAATGAGCCTGTTAGACCCGTGCTGATATAACACATTCTCAGAGGAATGAACAAAAAGTAGCTAAAACCTGCCAGAATGGTTGCTCTGGGGCTGCTGCTGGGCAGGCACTTGGTATCCTGGAATCCCAGTATGGTTTGAGTGGGAAGGGCCCTGAACACCACCCGTTTCCACATCCCTCTGCTTTCCATCTCCAGCTACTACCACGCAAGGGCAGCACCTAAAGGACATTTGAGCTGTGACTCAGGATTTCACAGTCAAACACATGCTCTGCTTTTAAAGCAGCTTCAAGCCATGAGCTGCACACAGCCCAAACTCTCCCTTTAGACAGAGCTATTGAGAAAGGAGCTTCAGGGTTGCAGTTCCTCTTCCAGCAAGGGGATGCATTCCTAAAGCACCAGGAAGTGCAGAAAAAGAAGTCACGAGCTCGCCAAAAGCCCATTTTATCACTGAGTTATACCCGGGACAATCAAACTGCTATTTTAAACATGGCAAGCACCTGCAACACCTCAACTTCCCCCTCCAGCGGGTTTTTGTGCCTTCCTTTGGCCTGCCCAGCCCACTGTGATCACAGCAGTGACCGTGCTCAGCCTCTCTTCGGTCTCGTGCAGGCTGCAGAGCTCTGCTTTTACCCCACACTGCTGCTCCACACCGCAGCACGGAGGGCTCGTGCCCAGCCTGAGTCACCTTTGAGGCCGTGCTTGAGGCAGTGCTCCATCACCACGAAGAACTGCTGCAGGGGGGCATAGTCCGAGTCCAGCGTGCGGCCCAGGTTCAGCGCCGACTCGATCAGCCCCTTGATGCTCAGCTTGGCCATGTTCATCAGGTTCATGCGTTCGTTAGCCATGAGGTAATTCGGGTCTGCAACAAAGGAAGGAAAAGGCTGGTGAGCAACAGAAGCTGGTTTTATTACGGCAAACATCCCACCTTGCTCTTTTTGTTCCTCACTTTGAAGGCATTTTTGGGGCAGCGAGTTTCACAGGAGGCACTCTGCAGGCCTTCTGTGGAGAAAAATCAACAAACTAGCATTTTAGGGCCAAAGCCACAATGGCATGAGAATAGACAATGTATCACGTTGAGGGTGCCTTAATACTTCAAATAACTACAGGAGCTCTCTATTTCCAAGAAAGACATTTGGAGCCTGGTGCTCGTCCTGTGCTTTGCATCTTGACAACATGTCTCTGACTGTCACGGCCATCACTTGGTTCCAGCTTACATCCCCAGCTACAAACCAGTAAGAATCCTCCACTTGTGGTTTGTTCTTCCACCTAAAGATCACCTTGGACTCCCTCACACTTAATCCAGCAATAAGTGTCTCTATCCCAACTTGCATCTCTTCCTCAAGACTATTTTTTTTTTAAGCTTAGTTGTAACACAAAGCCACCTTCCACTTCTCTCTCTTGGTTTTAACACTGCCACTGGTTTTCACCAGTGAGAAGGAGCTGATCTTCATGGCTCCTGACAGGTCACACTAAATCCCCAAATTCACACATCTCCCAGGATTATATTCTTCCTCTACCATATCATAAGCATCCAGACCTTCACACCTGCTACTCACACCCAATTTTTGAGCTCCAGTTCTCGGGTGCAGGCAGTTTCATCCCTGTATGGCCCATTTATCCAGGGCTGCTGCCAACAGCCAGGGAGCCTTGAACCAAGCTGCCGCCTTCATGAGTGAATTAACTACTCCTGGCAGCAGAGACGTGACCAGAGGACATCTCAGACTGCAGATCTAAGCAAGAGGCACCCTGTCAGCACTCACCATCCACAAAGAGAGCCAAGAGCACAGCTAATAGACCCGCACCCGAGTGCACATCTCTGTGGGCTGGGAAAAATCCACAGCACAGGGAGAGGGAAGAGCCGGGGCAGCAACACCATCCAAACCCGATACACTGGCTCATTTGTTCGGTCTCTCCAAAAGCAGCTCAGGACAGAGCTTCTCTCATCCTCCTTCATCTTCAGAGTGAAGCAGCACCAAAAGTCTCCTTCTCTAATTTTATTTCTACAGTTTAGGGAACTTCCGGGTACTCTTTTAGGAGTGCAGTGCTCAGAGCAGCACAGGACTGCAGAAAGACTCAGCTTCGTGAGGAGTTTTTATTGCTTTTCAGGACTACTGCTGCTTGAAAGTAATGGGTCTGGCTGATCTGGAGGTACCCTGAGGACATGACCTGTGCTGGATTTCCAACCCATTTGATCACCTGCTGTGTAGCTAACAGTCACCATCACTGGGAATGCAGACTCAAAAAAACATCAGGCACAGAACTGCCAAGACACAGAGACCTCCTCCTCATCCCGTCTCATCACATTTCTTCACTGGCCAAGGCCACTGATCTGATGGGTAGCAAGGCATCTACAGTGACTCTGCTTGGTTGTCAAACCAATCCCTAATGCAGAATTAAAGGAAGTGTACAAGAGAGCGCCAAGGAAAATGCTCCTTTGGCTGTGGTTATTAGCTAATTTCAATAGAAAACTATTTTCACCGTATCACGCTAATCAAAGGTTTCAGCTTCCTTCATCTGCTGTGAGCAATTGTGTAGTTTATCCAAGATTGTCATCTTGTAAACCAATTAGCTTATATAGTGTGAAATTGGATAAAATTCCTAAGGTTATTTCCAAAAATTAAATGCTAAGTAATTGATACTCCTTTTCTATGTACTGCACCACGCACACCTTTAAAGGAAGCAGGGTAGGTTGGCAAGGCTGACTTTTACACAGTAAAACTGTCAGGCTAGCTTTAAGCTGGGACAAGTCTGATCCTGGCGTGGACATGGCATGCTCCATCTGAGCCAGCACCTTCTCCAATTTCCTCTTCCTAACTGCAAATTCTAACTGCAAAATTTCTAACTGCAAAACCTCTGCCTGGGCTTTCCTACACAACCCATGTCATAAATCTTAAAAAGTAAATCCCCAGCCCTTGAACTTCTCCTTTCCACACGGTTTGGGTTTCAAATGAAAGAATCAAACTCTCAGGACATTTTTTTATTTAAATATCGCAGCTTCTACAGAACAGACATGTTTTCTAACCAGCTGCTTCCATGAAGGTATTTCCAAAAGCATCCGAGAATCCTGTAATTTGTTTAAAAGGTACAATCTGTACTCAGGAACCTGAAAATCAAGAAAGAGTCAATGCAATATAGGATCTCAAAGGGTTAAGCTGTGACTGGTCTTCTCATTTGGAGACAATAAATTTTATCACTCCTCATACTTACTCTAAAACAAGGAAGAAGCAACTAAAATTAAGCTAAAACTTGGATCAAAGGCAGGGAATGATGAGACACTGGAGAAGGGAGCAAATCCACTGAAAGCAATGCCTATCCATCAGCATTTCAGCAGGGTTCTCCATCTTACATCAAGAGCACCAACTTAAAATAACCTGAAATTTAGCACGGCTGCTTCCACGTGGCAGAGAAACATCTCTCGCCTGACAAAATAAATGCAAAACAACTTACACAATATTTTATGAAAAAAAGAAGTCTCAACTCTCTCTTTTCCCTTAAAGCCTGCCTTGGAAAATGCCCTTCTCTAGGAAGCAGCGCGGGCTGTTGTGCCAGAAGAGGAGGACATTGACTGTGGCCAAGGAGGCTGCAGGCAGCACCCAGGCACAGAACCAGCACAGCAGTTAAAGGCATCATCATGGAAGATGAGCAGCAAGGATCAGTGTGCTTAGTGCATGAGAACACCAGCCTTTTGTGCTGCAAACACTCGAAACCCAAGCAGGAACAGCAGTATTTAGTCATTTAACCATCAAAGTACCAATTTGCTTGACTGCTTGCTGCCTGGAGGATTCAACTATTTCACATTTTTATCGTTTTTAAAAATCAAGAAAGAAGTACTATAAATAAGTTTCTCATTTAGCACTTCACAAGTTCTAACAAAAATTTGCAATACAAGTTTTAGAATCATTTTTTGCCAAGCCTTGGCAAATACTGCCAGAAAATCTGAAGAATCTCGACAGAAATACTGCAGAAAATCTGAAGCTTCAGGGTGATTTCTGAAATATTTTTTAAAATTCAGCTTCCATATGTTGCTGCAACCTTTTAAGCTGTGCTTCTGCCAGGCTCAGGAAACTACTGCCTCTGAAAGCATTCAGGAGAAGGCAAATAGCCCTCGTTGATTCACTTCTTCTACCTCCACTTCAAGACAAAATAGTAAAAAATCCCACAAACATTTATTTAAGCAACACCAAGAAAATGCAAGAAAGCCACAGCTACTGGCACTAGAAAGGAAAACTAACTGCATTTTGCACTCAGGCTCAAAATAATAGTGCAGAAGCCAACGATTAGCATAAACAAGAGCTGTGAGATGTGGGTGTGGAACGCACCTTCAGAATCATCGCGCAATTGCTCCACCACATCTGTCAAATCCTCCCAAGAGTCTTTGCAAACAGCAAAAGGAAAGGAAAAGAAAGAAAAACGTCATGCAAGCCGTGATCTAAAGGAAAGATTCAAAATCAAGGTGTAAGAAAAGCATAACTGAAAGGGAGATTTGCATCATACAAGATTTAATTCATAGTGGCAAGAGATCTGCAAGTCAAAAGGGTTCATTAGTCTGCACAAAGCAATAGAGCAAAGCATTTTTCTCCCACAGTTACACCAGGGCAGGCTTCAGTAAAGCTGCAGAAGCTTTGTTTCTGCATTAAGACAAGCAACATTTTTGTAAAGCACATCCTAAAAAGAAAAGCAACAAAAGCATTACTTTATTTGTAAGATAAAAGCACTAAACTTGTGATATTTATGCAATGTCAGCTTTTGCTTCAATTTCTTCATATCCAGCCCCAAGAAGAACTGCCGGCAGGGAAACAGCCACACATGGGAGGCAGGCACGTTCAGAGAAAACACACACTTTTTTAGCATTTTAAAGGCTCAGTGGAGCTTAAATTCTGTTATGACCCTCACCACAAATGTCAAATCCCACAGAGGTGACCCAGCTGAGCCCTATACTGGTCACAGGCTGCTGATGATCCCCTAAGGACTCAGTCAGAGAAGCACCTCTCTTCCTTGGAGGGAACTAGGGAGGTATCCCAGAAGAGGAGCAGGCAGGACAAGGAGAACTGGTTTCAGCACACCCACAGAGTCCCTGTTTCAAACCCAGTGAGCCAAGCCAGACAAATGCCCCGGACCCTGGGCATTTTTCACTCCCTACTCACGCACTCAGCACTCAGCCGCAATCGGCAGAACATCCAAGGCACGGGAAAGGCTCCGTCCTCCTTCCCGAGCCAACTGTGCCCAAGTCCAGAGGCTGCCGGGCCCTCCTCCCTCCCACACGCTGCCAGCACCAGCCTCCTGTCCCGGGAGCCAGCCCTGGCCTGCAAACAGCTCCTCCAGGCTGGAACAACCAGCGAGAGCCTCAGCACCACTTCAGCTCACACAGAGCTGAGCCCGGCCAGCTCCGTGTGCTGCAGCACCACTGCCCAACAGGCCCCTCATCCTGACACTGGGCTATGCACAGGACTCCTCTTTAACCCTCTTCCTCCAAACCAGAGACATTCACCAACATTCCCCTGGGGCTGAGCTCTACTGCAGGAGCAGCAAGGACTTTCCCTGGAGGAAATCCCTGTTTTTGCAAGAACAAATCCCTGGTGATGCTCTCCCCTACGTGCCACACTGATGGCGTTTGGTCTCTCGTGGCAGGTGTTGCAGCTTCCCAAGGGCCAGGAAACTGAATCTCACTGTGGTGGATAGAGCAGCCTCTGACACTTCCCAGGACCCTGCTGCACAAACAGGACTCTGTGACTCAGATCCAGATGCTGATCATCCTGAACCCCTACCTGCACACAGTAAGGGAAGCCACACACCACCAGTGCAAAGTATTTTATCTAATACTGAGGGGTTGGATTGTTTTTCTTAATCCAAAGCATAAACAGGGAAAAACATAGAACCAAAACCAGATTTACCAGTACCTGAGTAACAGGGCAGAGAGAACTGACAGGCTTCATTTCGTCTCTCTCATTTATTTTTTAACCCATAGCAAGTAACCCACGTAAAGCTCACAGAGAAACACCCAGAGGAGTCACAAATACTTTCTTCTCTTCTATCCCTACAAGCCATAATCCCATCTTCCTACTAGCAGGAACTGCATGAATTTAAACTGGTACTGTGACATTTGCATAGATTTAGAGGCAAAAGTGCACACTTAGTTAGCACTTATCTATTTTCATTCATTCTCCATACATCCAGCTGCACTTTGCACAGAGTTCATTTCTTCTTTTACCTTGTACATTTCCCCACTTGTCTGGAAATTCCACCAGGGAACAGTGAGGGAAAAACATCTTCACACAGAAGAATCACAAAGACCTGAAACTCTATAGTTTCCATGGTCCTTATGGGGTGTGAAAAACTCAATACTTTTGATTATGATGGAAATTATTTCATTCTGTATCAAGTTTAGAAAACAGGATGACCAAGGCTTTTAAGTCTCCATAAAACAATTAACTCATTCCAAACAGATTCCCAGGAAGATAAGTATTATGGAACTGAATATCCCATTGGAATGAACACTCAAGCCAAGTTCTCCAGGAAGGGACTGGAGAACTCATCTCTAATAGATTAATCACAAAAATCCCATCTGTTATTTGGACAATGGAGGGGTTTGCAGTCACTCCCTTGGCTGACACAGCAGCAGCATCTCACCCAAGGAGCCAGGATACACTTTCCCAAGCCAAAAAAAGCTTTTGCAAGTAAACCCAGGAGAATGGAGCAGCATGAAAATTATTTCACACTGCTGCTCAACATTTACTTTGTTTTTAAAGGTCGAAGTTATCAGGCTAAAATAGACTTGAGAATCGAAACCTTTCTACCTGAGCATCACTTCACACACAGCATCTTGATACCAAGTTCCTCCGAAGACAGATGAAATAGAATCACAGACTGCCTTGGGTTGGAAGGGACTTTGCAATTCATCCCATTCAACCCCCTGCCATGGGCAGGGACACCCCAACCTGGCCTTGGACACTTCCTGGGATGGGGCAGCCACAGCTTCTCTGGGTGACCTGTGTCAGGGCTTCACCATCCTCACAGGGAAGAGTTTGTTCCATCAGGAAGGTCACAAGTTTTTAAATAGGCCAAGATTTTTAAAATTATTTTTAAGTGCAGAAATTTTAAATAAATTCATAAGGACAAGCTGAGCCATCAGTAAAATAACCTAAAAAAACCCAAGGTGTCAGTTTTGGGAAGTGAAAACTGAGCTTGATATAGAAAGTCCTGAGTGATGGTGTCACATCAGTCCTGCTGCTGGGGCTGCTGGGAAAGGCTTGGTCCAAACCTGGACAAATATTCCTTTACAATGAAAGGAGAACCTCTGGTCCCATTACTATACTTAAATTGCATTCTGATATTCATTACCTTAGGAATACATTTAATAGCAAATAAAGAGCACAAGGAAGAACATTAGGTAGATGCTATTAATGTTATGGGACGTACATAACTAATTCTTTCAGGTTAGGTTTGCCAACATGATGGATCGCGAACTGTTGACAAAGAAAAAGGATCAGCAAGGGGTTTCAGCATCATGTTCAAACACCCTGCCAGCCAAAAATCAGGGAAGCCACCAGGCAGTTCCTGGAATGCCAGGAACCATCTACTCAGGACAAAGTAGCTTAAAAAAACATTTAAAACCCCAGTGCATAAAAATTCCATCTCTAAATATACACATATACAGAGAGCCTTGCATACAGAAGAAAAGAGCAGTCAAAGATCTGCAGCAAACCAGAAGGAAATAAAAAAGAAATAAAGAACTACAGACAACTTGGAAATTCCACTCTCCATAACACCCATGGAACAAACAAACAGCCAGTGTACATCACACAAAGTCTCAGTTTAATTCCACCCTAAGTCTTATTCCCATCAAATAACCCAATATCTCTATGTCACAACTGTGTGCAGTTATACAGAATGTTTCTGCACAACCAGCCTGTTTTCAGAGGGAAACACACAACTAACTGCTATGGGAAATTTCTCGTCCTATTTCAGTCCTAGATAGTTTACAACAAGAACCCAAACCCTTGGGGTTTTTTCCCCATCTCTCGCTTCCCACTTTGGTTGACACTCAAGTGGTTTCTCTGCAGCACTTTTGACTCATCACTTCTGAGAGATATAAACAGATTAGAAAAAGAACTCATTATTAGATTAGAAATTTGCCTCCCCGAGTTTCCCAGCTCTGACTTCATTTAGATCACCACAGCTTAAAAGAGCAAAGAAAGCAACTCTTAAAGAGTAATTTCTGAATTGAAGTCCGGATTACACGACCTAACTGCTATTCCCAAGATTTATGACCATGAACACGCTGTAATTCATTTAATTTGCGTTTACTGACTTCACACTTCTTCTAATTAAATCTGGTCTCCAGCTCCTTCAAACTTGTCATCTATTTAGGGGTTTCTGTCACCAGATGTGTTTTAAGAGGTTTTTTCCAACTACAGAGTCATCTCATGCAGGATTTTGTCCACACCTGAAAGGTCCCTGCTACGCTTGGTACAATTCAAATTTGTTTTGTAATGGGAAAGGTCCAAACCACTGAAAAATTCCACCTTTCCCAAGATTGTTCCTATTCCACACTACTAGAGAAACCCTAAACCCAAGTTAACAGTTCCAGTTTGCAAAACAAAAGTATAACCAGTAAGGTTATGCTGCTTTCCTAAACGATTTTGAGGTACGCAAAGAAACATGGAAAAACAGCTGGATAGGAAATGGAAAGAAAAGGTGAAATCCGATGGATGATTCAGTAATCACCACAACAAATTAATGGGTGGGAGGTTTTAAGAACATTTGCTTTTCCCAAAGAGCTCTACAACTCCTTGTCAGGGTATTTTACACAAGCACATGTCAGAAACGAAAACTTCTAAATTACAGGTCAAAAAAGAAGAAAAAATCTGACCTTAGCTTCTGCACTATAGAAAAGATGAAATTATCTTTGCTTGTTATAAATTCTACTTCCAACTCCTCCTCTTAGTGCTGATAGAGGAAGATTAATAAAAAGAGGAATACTGTAATTCTTGAAAGTTCTCTCAAGTTAGCACATGTATTCCTTCTGGTGTCTATTACAGCTCTACTGTGAAACTCCTCACGACTACACAAGACTGAAATTTAACATCCAGTAAAATGGCCTAAAAAAAGGCCATTTTGTATAACTTCTTCCCAAAGTTGAGACCACTGTTCAATGCCATCCATGCCCACACTCTCTTCAACATTCAACAGATATACAATCCAGGTGGTTTTTACCTCCATCCCTAAAGATACCTCAAAGACCGTCACACGCATTGCAAGCAAACAAGGTTAACAACCACCAATGTCACATTTAATTTTGAGGGGCCTGCTAAGCACAGTAAGGTTCTGAGAGTCTTATTAAGAATCACTGCCTGTTTAAAAAAGTATGTTCTTTCTCTAATCCAAGCAGATTTACAGTCTACAGCAGAATCTGCTTATTTTCATATGCACACAGAATTGGTTCAACCAACTGAAAAAGCTTATTAATTGCTTTTATTGTTAAATTGAGTGGCCATGCTACAGGTTGTATGGAATATACAGGGTTGCAAGCAACTCAGTTTCTGCTACTTGCTTTTAATTTGAAGAAAGGTTTTGCTTAGTTGCTCTCAAGCTCCAGCTCTCTGTAGGACTGGACTGGACTTGCTGTGACTGGCTTTGAAGGCAGGATGGCTGCTCGAGGGCTGGGGGCACAGCAGATCACAGGGTGAAGAGAGGCCAGGGACAAAACTCTCCAGAAGCAGCAAGAGCTGAGGGACAGCAAATGGAAAGCTTCAAATCTTTATTCCAACAAGCTGGTGGATTTGGTAGTTACTACAATATATATTTTACATGTCTTGATTTCTAAGGAAAAAACTGTCCCCCTTTGTTATGCCTTTGGCAGAATTCTACAGCTTTTTTTCCCCTTCTTTGTTGTGCCTACCTTTGCACATCAGTTTTAGGGAGACACTCCCAGGGACACGAGCCCATGGTCCTGCCCCCTGACCTGTGCACACCCTGCAGACACAGCAGCAGTGCTGATGCAGTAGCACCAGACCCAACACCGGGATACAGCTGTGTCAGCTCTCCTATTGTCAGTACTTTTCCTGACCTTCTCTGTTCAAAATATGACTTGGATCCAAATACACTCCCCCCAAATGACCAATGAGCGACCTTAATTTACACATGCATCAAGATCTCCAGGAAGATTGTTATGGTACTGCTATTTTGGCATTTATTTTTGACATATGAATTAAATAATATGGTAAAGAAATGAGCAAATGCTGTTTTCTAACCCCTTTCTGGTACTCAACGGAGAGTGACTGTAATTACATCTTGAAAAACACTGGAGTAAGACCAAGGAAAGTCTCAATGTCACATATAGGAACATGAGAATTGGAAGACAACTGAATTCCTGCTCACCCTGTACTCTACCTCCCTGAACCCCTGGGATATACTTCAGAGGGAAGGTTAAACTTCTCCTTTTGAAACCTCTGTCTGGTATCCCACTGCGTGACTAAGTACTTGGCAAGCCAAATCCAAACCCAAGGGCTACTGTCACTGAAAGCAGCTGTCAAATGCAAATTAATCATCCCTTGGAAATTTATTTTAAAGCTTAAATCCCCACCACAATTTCCCTTGCCTCATTCAGCAAGACAATGTAAGACATTGCTGACTTAACCAAGGTAGCAGCAAACAGGTCAAGCAAGACTGCTTGGTGGAGTGGCATTTCAGGAGTTACTGGAAAAGGGTCAGGCATGAGAAGCTGGAGCCTCCTTGCTCTAAAACCAAAAGGTGCATCCAGCAAGGGCATTCAGAACCTCAGCACATGCAGAAACTCATCACCTCTCCTTCTTCCTCGCTTGTTTATTGGCAGAGCATAGATATTCCCTCATGCTTTTAGTACTCTCAGAGTATTCAATCCTCTTCCTGGTATTAAACTGTTTATCAATCCAGATGACAAATCCTTTTTCCAGGGGAAAGCAAGATGTGCTACATCTCCACGTTTCAGGCTTCCAAGCCATTACAAACAGCAGCACGCTCGAAGCGAGCTGGGGCACTGTGACGGCATCGTCACCTGACAATGGGCATCGCTGCGTAATCGCTGGGGCTTTCCAAAAACTCCCCACGACCAGGCACACGCTGGGGTGCTGCTACTGTGCTCCCCCGGAACCAGCTGGCAGCTCACTTAACAGAGCCTACCAGCCCTGGTCTAAGGGCAAAATACGATTACATGTTCTCACCAAGCACACATCACGGTTTTCTTCCTTCCTGAGATACACAAACCAGATACAGCTAGAGAGATAATTTATCACAAATCTGCCTTAAAGGGCTGGGTTACAAATTCTGAAGCAGCAGTTTGGCTTTCTGATCTCTCACGGCTGTCCAGGCTCTGCAGGCAGGACACGAGCATCTGGTCCTGGAGACGCCCCCTCCCAACTCGTGCGGCGCCGGCACAACGCCGGCCCGGGGCTCCCGGGGCACAGCCGGACCGTACCTTCGTGGGTAGGCTCGGGGTCGGGTGTCAGCGAGATGTCATCCAGCTCGCGCAAGCACAGCCACTCTCCATCCATCGACACGCGGAATTTGCAAAGATAGATGGTCTCCATGGCAGCCTGAGTGATCTTGTCTGTGGTGGGGGTTGGCATGTCGCTTTGAGGCGTCAGAGCAGACATGATGACTCAGCTGGTACAACAACAACGGGGGCAAAATAAGGAGTGAAAACAAAAGCTTTCTGAAGAAAATCAGAAATACCTTGCGATTAAAGGACAGATTGCTCAGGATCACAGAGGCTGCTCTGGCCTTTTCATAGATCAAGCAAGGCAAAAACGCTGCTCCTTCCCGCTCAGCTCTGCCTCCCTCCTTTCCACCGACTGCCGTCGTCTCCAGCTATGCTAGAGGCTATTGATCCTCAGCATCCACAGAAAACCTGGCTTCTGCACCAGAGGCAGCAGGGAAAAATAGGTTAAAAAATATAAAAAGAAAAACAAGAAAGAGGCAGCAGAAGCAAAAATAATGTCTTCCTCCGGTGATGACCCCAGGAAAAAAGAAAGGCAGTGTCCCGGTGTGCCGAGATCCGAGCGCTAGTCCCCTCTCCCGGCGCAGCCCGGGCAGCGAGTGCCGCCGGGATTGGCTGTGCGCAGGGAGCAGGGTGGCGACCAAAATGGCTGACTAATGAACTGAGCTGGAAATCCAGGCTCATGTGATCGCCTGCGATTCCCAGGATGCTGCCGAGACGCTGCCGATGCGGGGCCGGCAGTCAGGCGCTCCTCAGCACAGCACCTCCTCGCCGGGCTGTGCCAGCCCGCTCGGGAGCGAGCAGAACACCGCCGCACCCCCCCATCCATTGCCCCCGGAATACAAAGGAGCAGCGCCAGCAATACAAAGCCACATTTGTATTCCGCTCACATCCCTGGATGCCACTACAGGAATTCAATCGGCACCTTTGTTTTCAGAGGAGGTGTGCGAGGCGCAGTTTGGGTTTTACTCGCTGTGCCACCTTCTCGGAGGCACCTTGGAGCTAAAATTCCCCATGCACAAAAGAACGTTAGGATGGATTTATTGTCTCAGGGAAACAGGAAGGAAAAAATGATCCGGCTCAAGGCACTTGAGTGACTGAGGATGAATCTCTTTCAGCAGGGTATGGTGCACATGGAAGAACAATAAGGGAGAACACCACAAACGCTGTGACTCAATCTTATATTTTAAAAATCTCCCTGAAAATTGCTCAGGTGAGACTGACAAAGAAATATTGTCCCTCAGCAGGAAGAGAAACAGGCTTTCAATCTCTCAACAGTAATATCATAATAGTATTTTATAATAACAGCATTGCACTCCCTGTCCCTTCTTGGCTGGCTGAACATCATACGGTCCTGGTGCTGGGGGACAAGAGGTCCCAGGTCACCAGACAGGCTTCTCATTCCCAAGGTCACTACAGTGTCACCACCGACTTCAACAATATCAGGCACCAATAAATTAGCTTATCTGACTTCATTGCATATTTGAGGAGAGCAGATGTTTAACATCCATCTGAAATGGACAGACAGTCAGCCTTGGAGAAGGCTGTCACCAGAACAATATATGGATAAGAACACGTGCTCAATGTATGGGACCTTGATTAATCTCCCTGCTTTTTGTTCCTCATGAAATACTCAAAAGGATGTACATCTGGTTCCTAGGGATGTGAAATGCCAGAACAGATTGCTGGATACAGAAGTCAGCATGCCAATGCATACAGCTTTCGGAAAAAAATGGCACTCATCACATAAAAGCCTCATAAAACTGGGAAGAAGGATTAAGAGCTGCTATTTCTGACTGGCAAGAGGAAGCAGTTGCTTTCGGTGAAAACTTCCTGCTTAGTGCAGCACATTTGGACACAGCAACTCTTTCCCCATTAGGCCAAACCCAAGCAAGCACCAGGCAGCCTGTTCTGACAGCAACGCAAAGGGCAATTATTTCACAGAAAACAAGAATTACTGTTGTTTCGTCTCCCCAAGACAATAGAGTTTATAAATCATGCTGACAGTATCTTAACTCATATATTTATACACTCTTCCAGCAATGACAGCCTCTAGTTGCAGCACCCACATCATACCACCCCAAACTCTAAACCCAATCAAAGTGGCCATGTACCAACTGCTAAGGAACAGCTGCTGGCCCTGGCTAACCCTTGGAAAGGCTCTAAACAAGCAGCACATGGTCAAAACAAACCCTTTAGAATCGACAAAGCACCATAACCTATTGCTTAAGGTATTATCCAAGTGAGATCTCATTATCAGAGAGTTTAATTTCTTTGTTTTGAAGCAATTAGAAATACCAACAGCACTTGGGTGTAACCCTGCAGCTCCCATTTCACAACACTGCTCTTCAGCTGAACTTAGCACAGGCAAGTGCTCTGCACATCAGATCACAGGGAAGGTCTGCTAAAAAATTAGGAGCCGTTCAACTTCCATTGGTTTGCTTTTAACGTGAAGAAATAACAGAAGCCAGTCTTCCCCTTCCAGATGGGTTGTATTTTCAGGCCCTTTTATGCAATGATCCTGCTGCAAATACCTCATAGGGATATTTAAAGCATTTGGAAAATGTTCTTTAATTTTCACTTATTCCCAAAACTGAGAAAAATAACCAAAAAAAACCAAACAGGAACTGTTTAACTTACTGACTTGTGACCTTTAGATCACCACCTGAAAACCACAAGACAAATCTTCTCTTATCCCCATCGTGTGCCCCCAAGTGATAAAGGAAACAAAGATTCTCATGAAGAAACAAAAGAAAGATATCGAATATTTGTGTTTTTATAAAACCTTTCATACAACTACCAGGCAACTCAAGGGCACCTGGTAAAACTACAGCAGGGTTCCAGGATGGTCATGGACACAGGAAAACCCAAATCATGGATAAATGCAAAGGAGGTTGTGCAGGACGAACCGCTTTCCCCATCTCAAACCAGTCAGGCAGCCTTGACTGGTCCTACAAACCCTCCTGTAAGCTACACTTTGGCACAAGCCCTTAAAGGCTCTGGCCAGACTGCAAAACATAGCAGGGCTCTGCCAAAACATTTTTAAGATTAAAGAATCACAAACTGACTGCATTGGAATTTTAAGACCAACCACCTGAACACCAAGCACTCTGTCAACCACCAGTATTTAGGAACTCAGCTGTACTGCAAAGTATTTTGAGTTTGAAAGCTGAATAAATTAGAACAATCTAAGCAAAGAAACCCAAACAAATTTCCAAAACACCCTTGGGACTCCAGGGAGCATCTCTGGGTGTACTTTCATTTTCAGAGCCTGTGAGCAACCTGTGTTTCCATCATTAGGAGAACGTTTTCCTCCCTAACTGTGTAAAGATTACAAAGCAAAAAGGACAAAGCCATCTCTGACACGGAATGTAATCTAAAAAGATAAAATTAGCAACAAAGCATCTACATGGCAAAGCCTGCTTCTGACTCCTCCGCCAGCACAGATATGCACATTACCTCGAATACCAGCCACTCTGAACCCTGCAAGCTCAAACAGGAATGGGCAAAAGCAAGTTCAACAACCCCAAAATCAGTAACATCTTAATTAAGAAGTGACAAACAAGCTTCTCTTTACCCACTGTGAAACACAGAGGTATTATTTAAGGGTTGAAGTAACTCTCATAATTCAAGGAAAGGGAAGGAAAAGTCTGCTTCAAGTATCATAGTATTGGGTAGGCTTTCAGTGAGAGCAAGGAAAGCTTTGGGGTTTGGTTTAGGGGTTTGGGTTTTTTTTAAGGATGGCCTAACCAAGTTGCTTGTACTGTGTTTTAAGCTTTTGCTGCAGGTCAGCATGTTTAAGTACATCATGTTGCTCCTTCTGTCTGGAACCATCTGTAACAAGTAAGCAGGTGCTGCTGCCATGAAGATCTTTTGCAGTCTCCTTCCCAAAGCAGCTTTGGCCATCACCTGATGTTTGGAATCAGGTGAGACTAGTTCAATGATTAAGTTGTAACAGAAAAAAAAAAAAAAAACTTGAAATAAACTTCCAAAATATTATGAAATAGTGACTTTTTGGTGTAGTGGCCACTACTTCCCTGTAACATCTAAGGCTTTGCAGCAGAACTACACTTCTGCTGCTCTGTGGGAACAAATGAAAGATGCTCTTAGAAATGTGAGAACTGGAAAAAAAAAAAAAAAAAAAAAAAAAGAAAAAAAATGGGAAAAAGG